>OENM01001483.1:0-33579 GCA_900239745.1 Rotaria magnacalcarata | reverse complement strand
TTATCTGAAATAAGAATAAAAGAAGACTATTTGCTTGAATCAAAGAACATAATAAATAAGAAAATTGACTTTAAAGATGAAACAACCAATATAAATAAAAATATAAAGCAAAGTGAAAAATTTTATAATAGAGTGCAGTATGCGCATTCTACTTTGTCGAGCAAAGTGCAAAATAGCGTGCAAATCAAAAAAAAACTGCGTGACACAATCACTTTGATTTTGCTTGGTGCACGCATGATTCGGAACACTGCTTATTCCTTCCTACCCTTTCCGTTCCGTCTTCGTTCATACTGGGAAGTTCTATAGATGTCGTAGGTTGCTGATGTTACAGTTTCACCTTTTTAGTTTTTATCCTTCAACAATAAATAAGAGGAGAAGGAGGTTTGGTTTTGATATGAACTTAATTAGAAAATTTATTAATTATTCTTCGCAATCGTACAAGTTAATAACTTAATGAAGATATTCATCGAAATTTCAACTAATGAAATCTGATTCTAGATCAGAAACAACGTTGGTAAATTGGCGATTTACTGTATCATCCTTACCCTCGAATTCTCAGATTTAATTGAGAAAAACTACTCTTGAGAAATTTTTAAATGCAACACATATGCGTTGGTACTTTATTTATCATCCTACGTATGTACATTCTATTTTCTTATTTTACGCATCCTTACTATTGGTTTTAATTATTTTAATTCAACTCTGATGTCAGCTGTTTATTTATTTCGTACTTGGGCAGGTATATTATTAACTTGTCAATGTTTAGCAGCCTTCAATCGGTTTCTCCTTACATTCAAGAGTGTTCGCCTTCGACTGGTACATGTATTTATACAAATCCAGGTTTTCTGCGTTATGTCACTTTTCGGTTTATTTGAATTTTTGGCATATCGAAATATTAGTCAAACAACGATGATGGTTTGCATGCAAGTTTTTTCAGTGATTTTGCGCGGAATATTTATTCCCTTGTTACCTATGGAAGAGTGAAGAGTTCTGATCTGATAGAAAAAGAAAATTTATTTAAATCGACAATTGCTTTGCTAGGATATCTAGGGAGTTCTGTAAGTATATTTCGTTCGTTCATAGACCAAATTTTATTTATTTATAATTGCTTCAAGTCGATTTCGTCAAATAACTATGCGACATATCTGGTTTTGCCGATCACGTAGTCAAAATATTCCAACGTCCAATACACGCTCGACACCAAATAGCGGAGAGGATAATATGAACTGTTAATTTGGTTCTACTCTACGAATTTTACGTGCAGTTTGATGAGATTAGAAGCAATAATGACTCTTTAATCGCATCATAATGAATATAGAATATGCGGAAATCAAAGCAAAAATTAAATGTTTAAATGTTGTCTTCTATCGATATAAATATTAGAAACTAATTATATATAAATAGATTTTTTTATGTGAGAATGCATGTACTCGAGGTAACTGAAGAGTTGTTCACAACTTTCAAATTTCCATCACCTACATTTGAAAATTGAACTCCTTTGATTTGTTGTCGGTCGTACTCCAATCTCTTTTGACGAATGTCATTTAAAGCAACTTCCATAGATTGTTGTTGGTCTTCGACTCGATTAATTTGATCTGTCGTTTGTACATCATTATCATCATCATGATCTTCCTGATCAGAATCATTTACTAGTTGAGTAATATCAATAGAATCTGAATTACCACTCCATGTCGAGCCGATTTTCTTCAGTATTTCGTAATCATTACTCATCTTTGCTAATGAATGTCGACCATTGAATCGAGTAACACAACGATAAAGACTAATCGGCGAAACCAAATGTTCTGCTTTTGTTTTAACGTTCTTTTTATTCGTAGAGTTTTTAGTGACTTCATCAACATCTTCTTCTTTGTCAGAACCTAATTCTTCCTCATCACTTGAATCCATCTTTACACATTTTCCATACGTTCAATAAGTTTTGTTGTTGCAGATTTACTTAACCGTTGAATGAGTTCTAATAGAATGGGAAAATGTATTCGAATTTATCATATATGAATTTCGTGTTACTCACCTGCTAGGTAGTGATTGTATTCTTGTTTGCACTGTTGGATCATCAGGATCTGCAATCATTAATGTAAGTAGACGTCGATCATTCAAAGTCAATACAAGAAATTCATTATCTGCTGTCATGAATGAAACAAAATCATAAACGAATAATTTAGCCAATTGTTTACAATCATTAATTCGATACATGAATAGAATGCGAGGTTTAGCAAGTGCAAAAACATATGTTGCTGATTGATTTAAACATAATTGTATGCATTCGTTTTCTAATTGAATTGGTTCATAACATGTATAAGAACGTACATTATGAAGGTTAAGATGAGTTTTTCCATTGTTATATGCGGTAAGACAATCTTGTCTTAGACAAAATTTATCAACTTCATCGAATGGCGTTAATTGAACGGAACCGTTATCATTTGATTTATTAAGATCTACTTGACTCGCTATAAGAGTCTTATTAGTGAAATATAATAATAGTAGATTATCTGTTCGTTCACTAGTAATTGATTTCAATGGTGATGCAACAAATGGTGAAACATGTTCACATTAATGATTTTTTCTGTTGTCCATATTGTCATTGATTGTGCATTATCGGCAAAAACGATGAAACATTCTAATTCATTGAGAATTAACACCGAACTTAACATCATTGAACATGAAATGTTCGACTGAGCTTGAGCAGTTTGTTCAAACGTTATTTCTTTATCACCGGTAATTTTCTGTTTAATAAAATAAATAGAACCTTTATTTGTTAAGATAAAAAAGTTTCCATTTGGTGTTGAATGAACTTTTACTGAACAACGTAAATGAAGACTAAACAGAGGTTCATGTTTCAATGATTTTGATGGATAGATTTCAATCCAATGATTATTTGTAAGTACCAGTACATAGACGATTTCTAAATTAATTGCACTAGATGCAATAGCGTATTCGTTAATAATTATATCATCAAGATAGAAACGAGTAGATTCAACTGATGACGAATGTTGATATGTCCATGATGTAAGTTCACTAGAAAAGATAAAGTCGAAGTCATTGATAAATAGATATACTTTTGTTAAAATGAATAAATTTTAATTACCGCTTAGAACTATCTAAAGTAATAACAGTTTTGTTAAGCAATTGAACAGATCGTATAACCTCATTTGTACGTGGAAATGCTGGCATTGTTTTGTATGCTTCACTTGCCTGTGTTGCGTGATATGCCTGAATGACACCATTTTCCATTGAACATAAAAATAAGTACGCTAAACAAAAAAACGATACTTTATACGTTAATAAAAATGATTATCTAATTTTTGATTGTGAGTTTATTTATTGAGAGTATTTGAAATTTCATCAATATGCAGTAAAATACGAGTGCGGACTTATTTTGTTCNGTTTTGTTAAGCAATTGAACAGATCGTATAACCTCATTTGTACGTGGAAATGCTGGCATTGTTTTGTATGCTTCACTTGCCTGTGTTGCGTGATATGCCTGAATGACACCATTTTCCATTGAACATAAAAATAAGTATGCTAAACAAAAAAACGATATTTTGTACGTTAATAAAAATGATTATCTAATTTTTGATTGTGAGTTTATTTATTGAGAGTATTTGAAATTTCATCAATATGCAGTAAAATACGAGTGCGGACTTATTTTGTTCGAATATATAGTTATTTATGCGTTCGGAGGTATCCATCCAATACTCGGTTATTATTTGTATATATCAGTATCAGTTATCGATGATAAAAATGTTGATACGATAAATTTAGTAAAACAAATGATTATCTTATAATTTCGATACGTAATCCAGTATAAGAGATGTTGATGAGGATACGACTCTTTCATTTAATTCGTATGATGGGATGAAGGATTTTTTTCGAGTACCTATGTTTTTTTAATTGTTTCAATTTTATGAATTATTCTTCACTGAAGAATTATGCAGACTAAAGTCACGATATAATGACGACGTTGGGAAACTTAGAATCCTTGTATAAAAGACAGAAAAATTGAGTGCTTTTACGGAACAATATTTATTCGAGAAAATGGTCAATATCGTTGAGATATCTAATTATTCGCGTAGTCGATATCATGATGTATCTATACAATACACAAAATTCAATAACGAAAAATATATTCAATCGAGTTTATGTATTGGCATTCTCTACGAAAACATTCACAGTTACATCCAGTCATAGAGTTAACTGACTTCGTTTTTTCAATTTCTATCGGCGAATGAGCTAAATATGAACTTGTTATATTTTCGTGAATTCATCAGTCGAGAAAATTTTTATGTGATAATTTTCAATTTGATCAAATAGCTCGAAAAGCGAACGTTTTATTCGTGGCAAACAATCTATTGTTACTCTGTGTAGCACATGTTTGAGAAAAAGTAAACGAAAATTATTGTGAAAATGAATGATTCTCACAGAATGTCAAAAACACTGCATTCTGTTGATAATAAAAAATAATGAAATTAAGATTTTTCATTCACTGTTACTTTCACACATTTTTAGAAATTCGTTTGTTTACTTGTTTCAATCAAAAATAATCGAACACAACACTCATAAAAACATGTTTATAACTAGCGAATGCGTGTGCTACTTTTGCGCGATGCGCAGCTAACTGAAATAGTCAGCATGCATTCGATAGTGCAATTTTGTGAGAACTACGAGCATATAAAATGAATTCATTTCAATAATTGTAAGTACCTGACGTTCACATAGTTGCAACAGAGACTCGTAACAATTTGTAGCATTTTATTCAATTTCGAATCAAATGGATCGCATCGCACCATGCGCGCGCGTACGTCTACAGTTCTAATCAAAACTATTAGGTGAACAATAGCCTCAAATGTATCAACAGTTATGTGACCTTACAGATCTGTTTTGTTATCTGACAATGGAGGGGTGTGTACTGTAACCGAGCTAGACTCGATATTTTGGCGTCAAAAGAAAGCTCTCATCGTCAAACTAACAGGGCTAAAATATTAGCAGTTGTTGGTTTGCCTAGAGGGAGATGTTCGATTTTTCAGTGAATTTTCTTTGCGGAACCCGCTTCCCCAGTAAAGTCATATTTTCGAATTTGAACCTGAAACTTTGTATGCATGAAGGTCTCAATGAGACTAGCTTACAGAAAAAAATGCAGAAGTTTTGGAAAAACTATATCCGAGATATAAATCTCCGAAAATATATAACTTCCATAAAAAATCGCCAATATTTACGGAGACTCATATCTCGGATATAGTTTTTCCAAAACTTCTGCATTTTTTTTCTGCAAGCTAGTCTCATTGAAACCTTCACGCATACAAAGTTTCAGGTTCAAATTCGAAAATATGACTTTGCTTGGGAAGCAGGCCCGGAGAGAAAATTCACCGAAAAATCGAATATCTCCCTCAAGGCAAACCAACAGCCGCTAATATTTTAACCTTGTTAGTTTGACGATGAGAGCTTTCTTTTGACGCCAAAATATCGAGTCTAGCTCGGTTACAGTACACACACCTCCATTGTGAGATAATATTACAAAGACACATATTAGTGAAACTCTAGTGTCTATCAAACCAGTGTTAAGTGTTATAATAAACAGTGAATTGTTTTCTCGTTGGAATTCAGATTGTTGCATAATCTTATACTAAACAGATGAATGATTTTCATTGTTTCAGCTACGTCAACTAAAATAGATCTTCTTTCCAGTGATACGATATTTTGGTTGCGATTATGTTAAAATATTTGAACTCTAATCTTCAAAACGTTATAAAATGACTTTTAAATGATTTGATGAGATTTATGTAGTCAATTAATTTTTTTTTCAATTGAAGTAGTTTAGTTGCATGAGTATTCAGACTGAATGCTTACGTGCGTATCTCCCCATCTATATCGAAGACTAATTTTCGCGATCTCCTTCTTTTTTACTTACAGATCTGGATTAGTTCATTTGTGTTGTTGAAATTCTAAGAATATATCTCACGATAGTCATTGTATGGCACATAAATAACCATCAATTACATTTATTTGACCGATTTATTCTTGTAGAAGATTTACAAATTAAAAGCATCTTAATTCGACGACAATGGAAGGTCTAGATAATCTCTATCAAATTAACCAACGCATTGAAGAACTACAACAACGTGTGCTTGTATTGATGTACAATGATGGTGAACGATGCATTAATTTCAATATAGATGCACTCAAACAGGTTGGAAACATTAGAGTTGAACTCGATAATTTATTACGTGCGCGCTTTCACAGTGTCAAAGGATGCTATTCGCCAAAAACAATAACATTGAACCAACTTAACCCATAGGTTCGAATTATTGACCTAGAGAGTTACAAATAATCAAAAGGAACACCGATCTATATAGTCATTATCGTATTCACCATTTGAACCATGTTGCATCATGTATTTTGTTTGATTCACTGAAAATTTTAATAATAAAATTTTGATTCTGCACAACTTGAGTCTTTTCTATGTTGTCTTATTCAAAGTAGTGCAGTTTGTATTAACTAGCAAACTATGTATAACAACAAGAAATGCTTCATCGATGGCACCCGTAGTACCAGCAATTGTATGACTTGTTGTCAAATAGAAAATAAGTATCAAATCAAACTAATTATAAAAATATTCTAACTGATTTTGATAAGAATCTCGTATATTCAAACAAAATATTTTATTTATAAAAGACTTAGAATTTTCTGCGAAATCTATTTCTTCTAGAATATTATCAATTAAGAATTGATTCTGAGGTTTTGGCGTTCTCATCAACACGTGTTTCTTTCTAAAGCTGGAGATATTAGAGTCTCGATAAGAAAGCAATCTAAATTTTTGGGAAATATTGTTTTGATAGACAAACTAGATTCTTCGTCTACATCCTAGCTATTTCAATTTGATATCAGGTGTCATAAATTGCCTGATTGATCTGTTGAGAACGGCTAAAAGAAGAAATCGAAATTATCAACGCGATAAAATTTATTTTTCCATGATAAAACAAGGTTTAAGTTACGAAAAACGATATTGAATTCTCTTCTTGACCTTCTGAAGGAATACGTCAGATGAAAGATTAAAAAATGGTCGTTTCCTTTGTTTATATTTACATTAAAGTTGTGGTTGTGCAAATAGATTTTTACATGTCAATGTGAGTATGTTTGCAAAATTTGAATTCGATCGAATAGTGTTCACACTAGGGGTGGCACTTTATCTTTACTTTACCGGTTAAAGTAAAGTTCACTGCTTTACTTTACCAGGTAAAGTAAAGTTCACTACTTTACTTTACTTTACTTTTTCAAAGTTAAGTAAAGATAAAGTGCCACCCCTAGTTCACACACACACACATCCTCTGTTCTCTGTTGATTGTCATCCTGATTACTTCTCCGACAATAGCAAGAGAATAAAAAGCTAGAAGAGAGTTGTTCGCGAAGTTATTTATTCCATCGGATGGAGTTCTTTTTATTCATCAATATTGTAATCCCGAACGTAAATACTACGATCAAGATGACCAGTATCGATAGTAGCAGCAGCAATAGAAGTGCGACGGGCAGCATAGAACGCTTGACGATCAGTATCGCTATCGAATAATATTTGCTGTTGATTTGTGGATATTTCATGGAGAGAAGATTCTAAAATGAAATTAGCATTAAGCAAATTCGACGTTTAACGAGAGATAATATTTTTTTCTCTGTTCAAATACATAACTTTATTTATTTTTTCCTCAATATCTTCTAGTAATGCTTTTTTCTAAGAGAAAAGTTATTACGTAGGTTTACGAGACTCTATCATACTTGATAGTGATTATCATTTTATTGTGACTTCGATCTCTTTATTTTATTAAAACTATGCTTTCATTTTCCGCTCGAAACATTCGTAGATCTAGCTGTTACGTCTTTTCGATGAAGTGATCATATAACACATAATAACAGAAATGTAAAGACACTTAGAAACAGTTTCGATTTCTCTCTCGGCATATTTTCAAGAGGATCAATAGAAGTATTTAAAGATATCTCTATCGATTCTTAGCCATGTTTATACGTGGCTGTTATGTTTGATTCAAAGAATGTATAGCTAACATGTCTCTATTACTTGAAACGTGGATAGTCAATACTTGATATCACTAGCAACGTTCTAGTCATTCTGTGCAGAATCTTCGAAAATATATAAAAATATTCACTCAGAATTGAATGGTAGATCTGCTCGGAAACGCTACTAGCTTCAGAGATGAATTTGTTGTACATACTATTGAAGCGTTGTCTTAGTTTCAAATAAATTAAATGCTGCTGTTTGATTTCATCGAAATCCATACGCTCAACGGTGAAACAAACACCAGGAAATATCAATTCTTCTTCCTCGTCAGGAAACGCAGAGTATTGTCGAATGTTTGCCGTAAAAGCGAACGCAATTTCCATTATAAATAACACATTCCAATCGGGACAATGATCGTCAATATTACGCTGTCGACTAGCTGAGGTAAATGCTTGAAATGAACCATACTTTTCAGGTCGTTGACATATATCTCGATAAGAATCAATCTGAGTTGGTGTTAATTTTGCTCCTCTGTACACTGTGATTTTCTCTGCTGCTGTCGTAGCCTTTTTAGTGATTGGATCATCCCACAAGAGTAGGCAAAAGGGTCCCAATGTTCGAACTTTACTTCGCCATATTTCTTCATGTTGATTAACTCCTACTAATCTCATAGTCTCGTTCAATGTCTTATACAGAAAACTTTCCAATGAGTACAGATGTGCACAGCATTTCCAAACTTCTTTCGCATCTTTATCTTTTCTCTCTATCAGCTGTTTGGCCATCCATTTAGCTAGATTTAGTTGCCCCACTTTCTTGCCTTCTTCAATGATACCCATAGCAGCTTTTTCAACGATGGTTGAAACAACCGATGAATCCCGTGATGGTAATTGATTCTTTTGAAGCTTTAAATGCTTTCTTACTTCTTTAATAAACGGTGGTATCCAACCGTATTGACCACCAAAGGAATGTTCACGAGAGATGGCATCACATGTGTAGTGACTTTGCCGTGAAGCTGTATATTCTCCATTGCTGACTATACGTTTAACAGGATTTTGCTTCGTGACATCTGTTTTCATAACTTGAATATTAAGTTTGAAATCTATATAATAGTTGTCGAATACAATTTGAAGTTCGGCAGTCTGAAATGCTTCTTCGATCATAAGATTTTCTACATCTGAGTAATAGTTCCATGAACCTGATTTGGACCTGTCCAATGAATTCAGATTGGATTGCCACATCCACTGAATGCATGTCGACGAATTAATGAGTTTAGACGAAGAATAAGACATAATCGTTTTATGCTTTTGAACGTCGAGCAAGTAGTAGAAAATTGCGACTTGGTAATTAATATGTTTTTTATTCTAGGAAATAGTCCATCTGAAATCATATTTATATTTTGTAAAACATTGTCTTTTTTCCTATGGAATTTCAAGAATGAAATCTGCCCGATTTTCTTGACTTCCTAATTATTATGAGTTTCGTAATTCAACATTTATTGAACAAAAAGCTATAATCAATCACAAAAATGCTAGAAAAATAATTGAAGTAACTAGACATTCTCAAGATGAAAACAAAAATCTCTATGACTATCTGTAAAGTCAAGCATTTTCGAAGCTTAAAAAGCTTTTAAAACTTGTTCGAATGAGGTTTTTTTAATATATAGTGAATTAGTCGTTCTTAGGCTTCACTGTACTTTGAGAAACACAAGTCGTTAGACGAAGAGTAATATTGATGCTCACTGATTTAAACTTATGTTCATACCCACTATCAGTTGTGTGCTAGAATGCTTTTGCTCAAACGATTCAGAACGAGCAAATGTGTAAAAGACACATATGTTTTTGTTCGATTGTGAGCATTATCAATACAAAAGTACCTACTGAAGGTGGAAACATGTAAAATGATCAAGACGAAGTGAAGATTTGTTTGACGTAGTTGATGTTTCGTCATACAAATACTGATTGAGTCATTTGAAAAAGAAGTAAAACAAATTCTACCGTAATGTAAGTATATATTGCTTAGAAATACTAAATTTAAAAATAACAACGAAAAGTAAAGTTGATTTGTTCTTCGTGGAGAGAAAAATCAGCTTTGCTTTCCATGTAGAAAGAAAGGAAATAATGTTTGCCATTGTTTTTTTAATGCGCGTGATACTTTATTTTGAAAAATCGAATATCTATTTATGTGTGAAGTGTTGTTGTCGATTAACATTGCAATGCCGATGAGAAATAAGACATAAACTATCTAATTACATCACTTTTCATGCAGATTTTGACACCTAGATGATATTCTGTTTTCATAAAATTTATGACTTGAAAACAGTCTACTTTATCACGAGTATAACATTTCAATCTGAAGTCTAAGTACCGCAACGAGAAAGAAAAAGTAAAATATATCTCGGTCTATGCAATCTGTTCCGCTGAATTTATGATGAGTAGCAGAAATTTATTCGAATTCTATTTTAATCGACTAAGATAAATTAATACTATAAGAACTATTATTGTTGGTATCATGAAGTTATTTTTCATATTCTACCAAACAAAACTAAATACATGTTTAACACTTAGCGGATAATTTTCAGTTGTCATCTTAGCGCACAACACTCGAAGATAACTATCGAACACTGAAGTTTGTATAACCAATGGCTACTGCTATGTGTTTTATTGAATGAATATAAATATCGTTACTGATAACTAAAATTATTGAGTAAATTTTGATGTAGAGATAAGAGTGCGGTTGCTTGCTCACTCAAATTCTGCTCAGTTTTTCGTAAAGATTAAGAAAGTATTCAAAAAAACTAGCTGACTTTCAGACAGAATGAATTTGATCTCATTACACATAAATTATTCGAAAAACAAATTTCCATACTTTAGGTAAATATAGTTTGATGAGTATTTGATATTGTATATAGATCATGTTATTGGATGAACGAACGTTTTTTAATATCAATATATATTATTTATCCACTTAATTTATCTTCCTAAATAACAAATATTTTGTGTGACCACCAAACCTAATAAATTACTTTCAGATATGACTACAACGAATAATTGCATATCGATAACTAAAGACAATACCTAACAAAGTGTAGTTAATTGAATCCGTACCCTCCGAAGATTGACTGAGTCAAAAGTATCTAATTCAATCAAGTATTCGTAGATTGCAACTAACATCTTTCTTTTAGAAATTAATTACAGCTTCATTGTCCGTCGTTTTACAACTCGAATCAGATTCGAAGCATAATTCTTTAGAAGAAATGTGTTAACCATACTGATAGCAATCTTGGTTGGTATCTACAGAAAAAGATTGCAGTTAAAAAGTTCCTTCATATTTAGTTTTCGACTGAGTGATTAGAGGACTTGTTTAGATTTGATTCTGATTGATACCAGTGACAACATAGTTCGCTTAAAATCAAAGAATATTTTAATAAAACCTGTAATATGATTTGGTACAGCTTTCTTTATAGGCCTCATTTTGGGTATGCTGAATGCTGTGATCGTGTACATTTTCAGACACTATTGACACAAGAATTCTCTCCAACGATATCTCTATGGAAGTTCTCCCGTATTTTCGCATATGTTTTTACATGACCAAAAAACAATCTTGTTTTACTTATGCAATTTGAGAATCTAACAATGGAGGTGTTTCAGGTGATAAGCAAAAACGTTGAAGTTTTTTATGTCAAATGAAAGTTCTCATCATGAAACTAACATGGTTAAAATATTAGCGCCTGTTGGCTTGTCTAGAGGGAGATATTCGATTTTTCAGTGAATTTTCTGTGCGGGACCCGCTTTCCCAGCAAAGTCGTATTTTCGAATTTGAACCTGAAACTTTGTATGCGTGAAAGTCTCAATGAGAATAACTTACAGAAAAAAATTCAGAAGTTTTGNCGAGATATAAATCTCTGAAAATATATGACTTCCATAGAAAATCGCCACTATTTAGGGAAACTCATATCTCGGATATCGTTTGTTCAAAACTTCTGAATTTTTTTCTGTAAGTTATTCTCATTGAGACCTTCACGCATACAAAGTTTCAGGTTCAAATTCGAAAATACGACTTTGCTGGGAAAGCGGGTCCCGCACAGAAAATTCACTGGAAAATCGAATATCTCCCTTTAGACAAGGCAACAGCCGCTAATATTTTAACCATGTTAGTTTCATGATGAGAGCTTTCATTTGACATAAAAACTTCAACGTTTTTGCTTATCACCTGAAACACCTCCATTGTAAGAAGTTTAGTTATTGTGTACATCAGATAATTTAGATTATTTGAACCTCAGTTTCAGATTCTACTGGTCAATAGCAATTATTTAATGCATGAAAATAACCAATAATTATTTTTCTATCCGCATTAATGCCCTGATCTATTATTAAAATTGGATTGCTAGATTATAAATTATGAAGGTTCTTGATAAAGTACAGTGGTTATTCTCTTTCTCTCTCTGCATATTTTATTCAAAGGAAACCTGAAGATGCTCTTGAAACTATTTTTTCTCTATTCGGTAACAACATCTCAACTTCCTTTTTTTTCTCCCTTCTCCATCCTAGCACACTCTTTTGATCGTTGTCAACAACAAAATGATCAACAAAAAAAGAATATAATTAGCATAGTGTCTAAAATAGTGATTCATCAATACTACCCCTTATTTACATTATACAGAAAATGAAACCCATCAATTTTAATTCTTATAAAGATAGACTAAGGTTTCATATTATTTCGACTTGAAAACAACAAGAGCAACAAGACCAAGATAAATTTTTCTATTTATTCAATTACAAAAAAGAAATTCTACGTGAATTTGTTCGTTCATTCATTGCAAAATGCTTTCTCAAGCAACTTCATCAAATCTATCGGAAGCAATGTTGCGAAGAAGAAAACATGAAAAAACCTTTTTAGAAAATGAAACATCGGTTATCGATCGTGATCGAAATAAAATACGTTTAAATATGGATCGTCATATGGAAACATTTTTACAATTAAATCGTAAACGACATGAAACTTGGTATCGATATGATAAATATTTTCGTGAAGCTTTGAAAAAAGATAAAGATCGATTTGAAAAACGTAAACAACGTAATCAATCATCAACACCATTTAATATGATAGCTTTACCATCACTTGTAGCAATAAATTCTCGTCCAGAACCAATGACAAAAGTTGAACGACGTACCTATCAAGTTTTAAATGCTTCACAGAAATTACTTGACGAATCGATAGCACGATCGAAATCTAATGTTAATCAAAGTCGTCCTTTAACATCTGCAAGTACTTTTAAAAGTTGTTCGATAGCAACAATCAGAAGTTCATACACAAATACTAGTTCAAATTTCATTGTACCAATGATGCACTCCATGGAAAGTGAAGAATATACTCGTTTAATGAATGAATCATTACGACATGAAACATATTCGGATTTTGTTGATCATATTGTTAAATTTTGTCCAGAATTTCGTGAGAAATTTCCTGATTATCATCTTGCAAATCAACGACAAACTGCTGTGGAAAAATTACGAAAATTCAATCAATCATTTACCAAGATAAAAGATCAACGTTATCATAATTTAGTTAATAGTCTTAGTGATTTTCGTTTGGAAAAGAAAACAAACATGAAGTAATTTTGTTTTTGTTTGAAATTCATGGCATTTGAAGCAAAAAAAAAGAGATTATTCATAATTACATAAATAAATGAAAGTTTATTAAATAAATGGATAACATATGGACACTTACAAAAAGAAAAAGAAGTGCAGTGTATTTACAGTCGTATATATTAACCGGAACAAGCAATCCAAAAAAAAACACACAGAGAAGTTAAAGAGATAGCTGAGGATGAAGTCTAAAAGAGTTAAGTTTATTCGATCAGAAGTTCATTTATTGTCTCTATCTGAGAATGAAACAAAGCCAACAACAGGATTATGATTTGAGATTAGCCAACATTCGTTCAATTTCAGCATCTTCATCATTTGTCTGTCGTCGATTAGATACCATACCAGTTGCACCCGCTGGAACACGTGGTGCAACAGCCATCTGAATAAATACGAATTAATAAAATAGAATAAAAGTAACAAAATAAAATTTTACCTTTTCATTAAAAGAAATGCCTATTTCATCAAGTACTTGATTAACAATAGCATCTTCTTCTTCGGAATCACCTTCTTGTCCAAATGCTGCATCTAATGTTTCGCCCACTACATAAACAATTCTTTATTAGAAAAAGAACACGAAATCTAAAAGATTTTCACATACTCATTTCTTCTTTGATACCTAGTTTTGTATGTTCTTGAGTAAATTGTTGAGTAACTCTTGACATTTGTGCTGGATTCATCACTTTATTCATTTTCGCCATAGTTTTAGCAGTCGCCTATTCAATAGATTTTTCAAAAGAAACAGAAAACAATCAGTCAACAAATCAACCTGCATTGTATCAGCCATTCGCATATTTGATGCCATCATTGTATTCTGTGTAGCTAAACCTTGAATTTGCCCTGATGCTTGAAACGACTGAGCTTTTTGATTTCGAATTTTAACCAGTTGTTTAGCTAAGATTTCAACTGCCTATAATAATAAAAATATTTAGAATAGACAAGAAATGCGCTCTTTTTTTATTCTTACCTTTTTATTTCCAGTCGATGCATTTTTTCGAATTTCATTGACCTCGAAACGATAAATTAAGATTAATTTTGTACATAATTATATCATCTTACTATTCTCTGTTCTTCAGTTTCAAGTCTATGTCGATCACGTACTAATTCACGATCAGTTTTTCTTAATTCACGACTATGCGCTTTCGCTTGATCTAGTATAGACAAATTTTAAAATAAAAATTTTTCTCTAAACTAAAAAATCTTTTTCGTTCTTTCTACCTGATATCGACGTTTTCTTGCCGAACATTAATTATCTGAAAAAAAAGGAAACATGTATTTAAATATTTAAAGTTTTGTTCTATCGATATTATCATCATCATCATCATCATCATCATCATTTGTTTTATCAATTGGAAAGAAAAAATTAAAAACTCCTTGAACAGCGTGTCCAGATGTGTATTCATGTTTCGGATGTCCCGCTGATACTTCTTGGCAAGCTGGTCCTTGAGAAAAGTCATATACATAATCGATAGGCGCTCCCATTGGCTCATCGCTAGCAATAAAATGTATAGCGTTTGATTTTAAAAAGCTTTTTATTTCATTTGATTCCAATGGCAATACCGAATGGACAGAATCAGTAAAAGCTATTTTCGAAAGTTTTGGTAAAATTTTATCATGGCGTTTACGTAATAAATACATTAAACCATCGCCACCGGCAGAATGTGCAACAATGTAGAATTTTGCCGCTGGGCATTTTGTTATAATATGATCATAAACATAAAGAACATGTTCACGGTTTGTGGATAAATTCGGAATCTTTTTTGTTATTTGCCGAGGCAATGGATTGGCCGATAGATAAAACGAAATAATATCGTCATCAATAGAATTTTCGTCTCTTTTATTCTTATCATCACTAGTAGCTGAAAGTTTTTCTTCTGTAGATTGGCTTTCTTTATCTGTAGACGTTGAATTCGTAACGACAATGTCCTCCGTTTTATTGCTAGAATTTGCATCTTCACTGGCACTGGTCTCATTCTTGTTCACAGAAGCTGTATCATCATCAGCATCAACTGACGCCTTTTCAACATAACTTGTTTGATTGGGATTAAGAATGATCACAGATAAATTATGTTCTTTTGCTTTAGTCATATACGGAAACATACCTGAGAAAAAAAGAAATTAGCCTTTTGTTTTTAAACGTCTCAAAGAAAAATTCTGATTCGTAGTTTATTCTTTTGAATATTTGTACCCTATTATTTAGTTACATATAACTTATGAACATTGGCTATATTCGATGCTATTATTTCAGGACGGAAGCATGGTCTCATAACTGAGCTAACTAAATTTTGCGCGCAAAGATTTCAAACTAAGTTTGAAATTAGTGTTAGAAGTGTTTCTGAGGGACACGAAAGCGTTGAATCAAATAGATAGAATAATAAAAATCGATTATACTATTGATTGCTCATGAGAATCTACATGACCTTGGTTTTCAACATCCTTGTTGTTTAAATTTCATCTGATTAACCATCCGTTTTAAATCATAGCATACTTCCTATATCGAGTGAATCATTAATACAACATGAACGTGCCCATTGTCCTGGACGTACGACACCTGAACCTTGAAGTAATATTAAACATCCATTCTCATTCGTATTAAAATCACTAGATGTAAATATATTAACTTGGTCAGAATGATCATCTGTAGGTTCATCTTTGATTGGTAACCATATTTCTTGATAATTCCATCGATCGGATTTCATCAGTGATTGAATATATGTATCTACACAACCACCAAGTAAATTATAATAACGTTGTGTAAGAAAAATAAATTTGTCATTTGTTAAACGATTTCGTAATTCATTTGAGTTACTATACGAATAATTAAAATCCTCGATCGATTTTGGGTTTTTTGTTTTCGGTATTGTTGAGAGAATACTATTAAGACGAATTTGAATTTTTTCTGGAAGGCTATTACGATCAATTGGCTCATGACAGTAATGGCATGCCAATTTACCAGTTAATAACGAAGTAACATTGCCGGTATCAATCACTGATGAAATAAATTTAGACCAACATGTTTCACAACAGCTATCAGATTTATTTGGACAACATTGATATAATTTTGTTGATTCTTCATTACAAATGGGACATTCATCTACGTTTTCAGATGTATTACTCATCTAGAATAAATGAAAAAGTTCAAGAAACTCTTGTTTTACTTGACGAATCAAACAAAAAAATAATAAATGGTTAATACAAGATTAAACAAATTCATATGCAATCTATTACAGAGTGTCTTGTTCTATTAAACGATGTTTTTTTAATAAGAAGTTTATATTCTTTGACGCTTATTTCATCTTTGTGAATTGACATGATTTCAATCATATGAACGAATGTATGCATGTAGATTTCGAGTAAAACTTTTCATCATTATTGATTGTTTTATTGCAATCAAAAATGTGAATGACCACTTCTATTGTTTGAATTAGTACTTGTATTACTTGATACTTGAGAACTAATAAATGCTGTTGGATCAGCATAAGTTGAATCTTGTGATAATAATTGATGGTGCTCATTTTGAGAAGGTTGATAAACATCATACATATCCTAAAGTAAAATAAATGATATTTTTTTTAATGAAGAAATTCTTGTGCTTTTGATATAAAATTGGTGATTAATTCAACTATCTCTCAACATCGTATAGATAGAACTATGAAGAATTGTTAATGCACTACCAAAGTTTTCTTACTAGTCATCATCTCGGAACTCAAAATTTGATAGAAAACATAATTCAAAAACAAAAATATTCACGAAACAATAATTATTACTGGATGTAGAAATTTCAACGATTTCTTTGTTGAATTATCATTAAAAACTTACCGGTTGAGAAAAGTCTTGTTGTGAAAAGCCATATGCATGTTGTGACATAAGACCACCTTGTGATATTGGATAAGGTTGACTTATGGTGCCACCTTGAGTAAAACTTGCATTATCCTATAGAGAGAATTCATTTTTATTTTGTCATTACGAATTATTAAGCTATTAAATAAAATTCATACCTGTGATTGTGTTGGATTATTCTTCGAGAAACGTGGCGGTCTTGATGGATTTTTTCCTCTTGTCGTACCGCCTCGAGCACCGCGCCCCATAGTTGTTTGATTATTCATTTGTCGATCTGAATAAAATTATTAATAAGAACATGTAGAGAAAAAGATCTCTTTTGTTTTTTACTAGTAACTTACCATTCATCATCGGATTAAATGTTGGTGGTCCACCCATATATGGCATTGGCATAGAAGACATCATCATTTGATGTGGCATTGGCAAATTTAGTCCATTTGGTGGTTGTGACATACCACTCATCGATCCAGTGTCAATATAACTTAATGGATCATGAGTACGAAGATTTGAATTAATACTATTTCCATACATCGGTCCGTTCATTAGACGTTTATCACTTAATGTAGCTGTTCGATCATAGATTGATCCAGGAATCATTGCTTCTTTAGCTTTAAATACAGTGAATTCGGTGTTTCCTACTTTTTCTATGGTAAAAAAAAAACAAACCAGAAAACATAGCATTGGACATGAAGCGACCACCAGGATTCGTTGGATTAAGAAGTTTTTTCGGTTTTGAAAATTGTATAGCACTTTCTTTAAGATTATTTAATGGACCTTCAACAAGTACACGTTGCTCTTTGTAGTATGTTAATAAATGATTCCACAGAGGTTGACGTGAAAGAACTTTTGGATTACCAATTATAATGATACCATATCTGTAATTTGAAGATCATGCTTTTCTTTTCCTGATATAGATGAAAAACTAAAGTTTACTTTGCTCGCGTTAATGCAACATTCAATCGACGTGGATCATTTAAAAAACCAATACCTTGATGTTCATTTGCACGTACACAAGAGAGAATAATGAAATCTTTTTCACGTCCTTGAAATGCATCAACACTAGCAACTTCAATTTCTTGATAAAGCTTTTCATTTAATGAACCACTATATTGCATATGTTGAACGATAAAAGCACGTTGTCCTTCATAAGGTGTTATTATACCGATTTGTTCAGGTTTTATACCAGCTTTTAGTAAGCGTGTAGCTGTTTTTTCTACCATACTCGCTTCTGTTCGATTAAGATATGATGTACCACTACTAGATATCTCTTCTTGACCTAATGAACAATGGAAAAACATTGGTTTATCCGGTTGAATCCAAGGAAAATCCAAGCCCTTAATGGTACGTTCAGCAGATGTGACACCATTTTGAAGAGAGCCTAAAGAAAAACATAGATAATAAATCAGACATGACCCACGCATTCCAATGATAAAAACTTTAGAGGAAAATTTACGTTAGGAATATGACAAATACCAGTTAATCACCGACACTCGCCTACGTTTACATGGACGTGCAGAAAAGATTAAAACACATCCCTACAAAATAGACTTGACATCTCAATGTTGCAGCAAATTTGGGTGTCAGTGTAATTAATACAACTGTAATTCTGTCTTGATGACTTGCAACGTTTATTAGCTCAGCGTTAGATGGTTTCCAGTATGATCAAAAACATTATCTTGTATTGACAAATTTACAATCTTCAGTAATGTGCTATCTCTTTTAAGGCTTTTCATTTTTGTAATATTTTTAAGAAAAAAAGTATAATACTGAGATTTTAAAAATATAGAAGTAAAAGTATCTCTTATTTTTTAATATTTTCAAATGAAACTGTGAACAATTATGCAAATTTTGCTAGAAATTTACTAAGAATTTATTTTTCTTATTGAATAATATCATCAAAATTTAACTATAAATCTTTTAATAGGAAGGTTGATCCATAACACTATTTGCCATTAGGTTCATACAGTTATATCAGATAATAATAATGTCGTTAAATCTTATCATTGAGTATTCGAATCAAAACAGCTATGCAAATCAGTGTTTTATTCAATGCAAACATCAAGGAACTGACATTCTTTCAAAAAATTGATGAATACTTTTATGAATTGTGATAATTGTACTACATACTTCGTATGTTGAAACGAACTTTATCCTTAAAATATATATTTCATGTTTCTACGATGGTCAAAAAACAATTAATCGTCCTTAAGAGATATGCTTGACAGTCAAGTTCACAACGAATATGTTATACAAGTAGTCGAATATTGTAAATAAACAAATAATAACACGTACAAACCTTCGTAAAAAATATTTGATGGAAAAGCTGATAATGCTGGATGCATTCGATATTGTACTTGTAATCGAATTGGACGAATTCCGAGTACAACAAGACGTTCAAACAATGATTGACTTAGACCAGCTTTAGCTGCTTTTTTACTCATGACAACAGGTCCTAATTGGCAATGATCGCCAACTAAGATAAGTTGTCGAGCACCGAGTACCACTGGTACCATACATTCTGGTTCTGTTGCTTGTGTTGATTCATCGATCAGTATTGAGCGAAATTGATATCCATGTGATAATCGTGGATCACCAGATCCAACACATGTACAACAAATAACATCGGCATTACGAAGTAAATCACTTTCACATTTACGTTTTAATGCTCGATAACGTTTTTCATCAGCTGATGATAATTCACCGGTTTCATCTTTTAATTGTTGTAGTTTTTTCAGTTCCGGTTCACTAGAATTCAAGATTCGAATACTCTGTTTCTTTGTATTAATGAATAACAATTTACCTTTCAAGATTTCGTACTTGATTATGTAATGCTAGAAATGAAACAGGTGAATCTAATGCTTCTCGACTTTTTGCACAAAGACGAACAACTTTTAAGCCTGTTTTGTGGATTTTTTCTGTTAACTGATCGACGGCAATGTTACTCGGTGCACAAACAAGTACTTGTCCTTGATTCTGTTTAACAAGATGATAAACAATAGTTGCTGATGTTACAGTTTTGCCTGTTCCTGGCGGACCTTGAATAAGACTTAGTGGACGCTGAAGAACTGTTTTAACTGCATAAACTTGTGAGTGATTTAGTTCAGGTAAACCCGGTGCAGAGAAGCGCTTTGGTAATGTTACTTTCATAACTAAGTCTTCTACTTCATGGCCTAACAAACGATGATATAGATAAGCGGAAACACTATTTTCATCGACAGCAAATGTTTTTAATGCTGCTTGCATTCTAAATAAGATCGAATTCAGAAATAAACATGAATTAATTTTCATTTTAGAAAGCCGTTTACCGATCAAACGAAGTTGATTTCCAAACGAATTCAACAACAAAATTTGAACTATAGTCAATCGGTGCACCTTGACTTATTTTTAATTCGATGCCAACTTCTTCTCCATAATCTAAAGAAATATTTTAGAACATTCATAAAAACATTCTGTGTCAAATTTTTACTATTTGGAACTTTGACGACATGTCCAACTCCGCCCCATGTTGATTTCATTGGATCACCAACATATCTTAAACGTAATTCATCACCTGCCATTAATCTCATTTCTAGAAAAGACAATAGTTTGTTGTTAAAATGATCAGTTGATAGTTTTATTTTCGTAGAATTCATATTATGTTTACCAGAAGAAAATAAAGTGAGAAACGAATTTTAATGTGGTCATTTTCTTTAGTGATATAGAAATCAAAGATTGTTGAGTATATCTCCCCTTTCAAGAGAAAGGAGCATCGGTCATCAAGTACATTGCCATAACGATCAAAGGCAGAGCAGATAGTGAACTTTTTGAAATTCTATTCATGATAGAAATGACTGAAATATACTGAGGAATGCGTGATATTTACGAAGAAAACAATTTCTATTCAGGATACATAAAATAATCAGTATTGGTGCCTCAAAACTTTTAGAGATATTAATAAGGATGTTGACTACTACTGTGTTCATGATGGATATGTTCTATAGACTTATTTGTTAGTTGAGCTTCTTAATTTCTGGGGAAAACAACGAAATATAGAAAAAGAATTATGTGAGAAATTTTTGAAATTGAAATATCTTATCGATAAAATACATTCAATAGAAAGACAGTTTTTGAGAGACTCCTACACTCAATGATTTACAGCAGATTAATTTTTAAACTAACAGAATAATATAATCAACGATGAAATAAGAAACGAAAAATCGATGAACTGTAAAATTGCCCGTTCAAAATACAGAAATGAGTAAGACAAATCGTATTCCTCATGATCGATTATTCTTGAAATCTCTCACTCAAATTATTTTCTTTTTCTATCAATAGAATGAATCTGAAAACGAAATATGAGTTCCACGTTTTCGCCTGAAGGAGACCACCCGAATGAGTCGTTTATGCTTACCTTCATTGGCTTTAGGTAAACTAAAATAAGCTAAACGTTTTTTATTCAAACCCATATCCCATCGAACAGAAATATTTTCTTGTGTTTGTGATTCCTTTATTTTTCTATCATCATCGGCTTCCATTTTAACTAGTGGACCGAATATATTTTGATATTGATAAGCATCTTCATATCGTAAACTACATTGTTGAGGTTCTTCATCAATGCCTGGTTTATCAAGGTCAGTTATTGTTGCATCAGGATTTTCTTTCCAAAGTTCTTCTAGACGATTAATCATTTGTGCTGTTATTTGTCGTGCTCGTAATTGTTCTTGTTCAGATGGGATTTTTACAAGCCATGTTAAGAAACATCGATCTTGAATTAACGGTTGCCATTGACTTGGATCCCTATTTTAATTGAATTTTAAAATCAAATTAATATTCTTTAATTGTTTCCCATACCAATTCATATCTTTAAGTGCACTTTGACTTGCACATGGTTGTCGACAAAGTAAAACTACGACGCTATCAGCTTTCGCTGGTATGAAACCAAGTAAGAATGCATTACGACATCCACAATTGTAACATTCTAATTGTGTTTCACCTAGCGGACCATCTTTGTGCAATGTGACTTCCTTGCATCTAGCACGAACTAGATGATTAACAATATGACTAAAGATAGTTTTTAAAAAAGATCCATAACTTCTAGTTTTATATTAGATAATTTTTATTCTACCTTCCTGATGTATTTCCACGTCCATTGCAAAACCACTTTTTCGTTTGATTACACATGACTACTGCTGCTGGATCATGAATTCCACAATAGCTGCAATCAAACAAAACGTTCTAGGAGAGATCCACATGTCCGAATTTCAGTTTTACGTTTAGATCAGATCCCAAATCAACCTATGACAATCTCTTTCTTATTTTTCAAGCAAGTAAAAATTCTCAATCCATTGAGAACACAACGATTGATAGCTGATCCGTAAAACATCATATTGACTTTCTTCTGCATGTATTAAGATAAAACATACGCGTGATTCATCATTTAACACAATAGACTTAGATTATATCTGTAGCTGCACTTTATAATTCAGATAATTAAATAGTTTGTAAAACTTTTTCTAGTATATCATAAATTGAACTCGGAATTGTTTTAATCAAAGATTAATTAAAAACTTCACATTCAACTTGAAAAAGAAAATGACTTACGCGCAAGCATGTTTTGGTAAATCTCTTTCATAAAATCCTTCTTCTTCATCTTCAAACGGTAGATCACGTTGCTGCATTGAACTTGTTTTATTACCCATTGCTCCATCAAGATCATCGATTTGAAAATTTGTATTTGCATCAGTTAATTGTAAATGACTTTGTTGAGATGGTAATGTTAGATCATCAAAAGCAAAATCAGTAGCTTGCGTATTTCCAGTTGTTAAATCAGGATCATAAAAAATTAAAGGATCACGAAAATTTGATGAAGGATCTTGAGTAATACTTGCATTATAAGTCATTTTTATCTGAAAATGAATTTTTATTTACAGCGTGACTTAAACTCTACAGAAGATTTTCTTTCAAGAAAATATTTATTTTGAGAATAAATGAATAGAGATTCAGAATGATTCAGAGGGATCATGATCATGACACATATATCCTAACGATATGTATATTAACCAATAAGATCATTTCAAATATGAGTAAATGCAATTCTATAGGCAGAGTAGAGTTATTAGAAAGTAAATTTATGTTTATTTCAACAAGACACATAGAATTTATAGATACAAATATATTTTAGATATTAAAATATGCTATACTTATGCGACATCTGTTGAAGCGGTTTGCCCTGCAAAAATTGCAAGATAGAGATTGTTTAAAATCATTTCAATGCCAATATGATCGAGTGCAAATAAATCGTAAAATTACATTGAACACAACTGCAAATGCAAGAACTTTATGCATGTTCCAAATTTAATATGAACATGACGACGCAGCATAGTTCTTATTTATGCCATTTATTGTTGCTCAAGGTTAAGCCGTATTGGCATTACAGATAATGAAATCTTGAAGCTTGTACTTTGACTTTTTAACTTCAAAATCAAATCTTAAGCTGAAGAGAAATACAAAGAATATGGTTTCCTTTTCTGCTGGGATAATATGAACTTAGTATAAATGTTCGTATGAATATGAGCGACACTGAATGATATTCAAAGTTTCTTTAAGTTTTTGATTATTATTGTCGATTTTCTAAAAATTGATGTCTTCTCCACAGATTGAACAAAGCATTGTTCGATAGAATACCATATTCATTAAATAAGTTCACTTAATCGAAAATAAATTTATTAATATTTTTTCAATATTACTAATTAGTTCTCTTATTTTATTTCATATCCAATATGAATCTTATATATAAAGAAAGGCGTAGCATTTGAATTGTAGTCATTAAGTACGTTCTAATAACGGATTTAAATAGATCATATTTCATAGATTCTATTTTTAGAAGAATTTTTTATAATATATTAATAAATTATGAAATAAAATGTAATGATTGAAGAGGAAAAACAAATGTTAGTAACAAGTTTTTTTTATAGCACATTTGCGAACAACATTGATTATTTTTTTCATACCATACACCTGGACAATAACAACCAAAAACAACACCTAGAGATTGACTTATTTTTAAATTGCATTGAAAATGTGTCCCAACAGTTCCTGACACTGAGGGTGCATTATTCTCGTGATTGTGAGAATAAAAGCGTGCTTTTTGTTCTAATTTTCTATGGAAAAATAATACTGCCGCACCCGATGATGATAACAATCGATTATTTATTATAATAATAAATAATAGTAACATCTTCAATCGGTTTGAATACGAGACAGGATGGTGTCAAAATATTACAACCAATGCTAAGATTAAATTTGGATAAAAAAAAACATTTTAAAATGCATACATGATCATGAGTTAAATCAAATAGTTTCTATTGATTTGTATTTGTATTTGTATTTGACAGATTTCTTCTATATTTTCTTCTCAATATAAATATATATAAGTTCAACTATCAACATTCTTACAAGTGGAAAAAATGAAAATGATTGAGAAATAGAGAGAAATTTATGGTTAAATTGTTTCCTGTCACCTACAATTTAAATCGTTGGGTGCAAAAATTTCTATTATTTTGTTTTTATTGGTCAAGCGTTTAACGAAGTTCCTCCGATCAATATTCTTATTCTATTTTTCCATTCAAGCAATAATATTTAATAATAATCAAACAATACCGAAATTCTTATCGTTATATCTCTGTGAATATTAAATTCAGTTTATATTCTAATATGTCTGTAAAATGTGGAAAAACTATAATTAGCTGGTAAGCGCATAGAAATTTGCATCGTCATTCCGATGACTTGTATTTATGATCACATTGATTGGCTACGATACATCGTCGTTTTTCCTAAAGTCTTCGCATGTCATTAAACGTATATTGATTAATTTCGATAAGCCATTATCTAAAGTTGGAAGAAGAATTTTTGTTTCTTTTAAACATATAAAACAATGCGTAAATAATTTCATAGTTGAATTTTTTTCTGGTATTCTACTCGAGTTTTATTGATACTATTGTAAGCGTGAAGATTTAGGTTCAGCATTGAAATAAAAAAAAAAAACAATAATGGTAAATATTCTGAAGTATAGTTGAGTTACAGTGAGAAATTTCTTGTTTCCATGTTATTCAAAAAAATTATATTGCATGCAATGATAGCATGATAACGAGTGTTGAGAATTAATTCGGCTTGAAAAGTCTATTTGCACTTTCCAGTGTTCTTGTTAATGACACGATGATGAAGCGATCGGTCATTTTTCTGGACTCAAACTATTTTCACACACATAAAGTCCTTCATATTCTCGAATACTTATTCTCTCTACGTAGATTTTAACTGTGTACATTGCAAAGAAATTTTTTTTCAATGTTTTCTTCAACAAAACAGAAACAGTCGATCGTAGTAGTTAGTGCCAGATTAACTTCGTTGATGAGAAGAAACGTCAGCTTAACTTATGAAAGAGATTATAGAAATATTAAAAATATATTTTTGCATGGATAAATAGAAATGTTTCTTCAAGAAAACCACATTTAATAAATTATGCGTCTTCTCATGATGCACAGCCAAATTGTGAAAGATATTACCATGAATTGAAAAACATGAGCGCTGTTAGACTTTGAACAAGCATTAGCCGAATTCTTACAAGTAAAGAATCATGTTACATATCTACTTCATAATAATACATTATAAAAGTATATTTATTTTTATTTTTTATAACTAAAGGTCTATTCAAGTTTAAATGCATTTATAGGAATCTAATTCTAATGGCAAGTGTGCATGTCTAGAGATCAATCATCGATGCATCAAGCTTCCTTACGTATGCATGCTATAGTTGATATTAAAAACTAAAAGAAATCATATAACTTTATCAGAAAACAGCCTTTTATCACATAATTACATAAGATATATTAACAATTCAATGGTAATGTAATTCACTCAACCTATCAAGAGCAGGTCTCCACCTGAGTAAACAATTCTCAAGTCGAAACAATATACATTCTGTGTGTATCTTAATTAGATTTGAATATCATGGAAATGATTCAAACTTGAAATGTCTCTCTTTGGTGAAGTTGCGTGCTTCACACTTGATATAATTACATGAACTGTTAAGTAAGAGCAGATAAAATGATTTTTTTTTGCATTTTAACTAGAATATTGACGCAGGAACTAGCCTTAATGAGCATAGAGAATTGTGAAAGCTTCAAATCTTTGCTTGTTTACATCTACAACTACCAACCAATACTCAATGAACTTCGTGTATGTAAACGGTATAAAAGAGAAGCTTTTATCACCGTTGTGTTGACCGATGTGAACAATCAAAAAAGATGAAATCTTTCTTTTCTCGATGTTGCCAGACAAAATCAGGCAATATGTTTCTTAAGGTTTATTACGGATACTATAGTATTAATTGAAAAAATATAGTAAAAATGTAGTATTCCTGTAGAAGTGAGTCTCGTCTGTTTTTCATTTCAGTCGAAAACGACAAAAAGAATTTACAGCTCTTATGATTCTTACACGCTTTTGTCCTTACCGTACATTCAAATATGTACGTCCAGATACTCTTTTAATAATGTCAAAATAAAAGAAGCAACATAGAATTTATCATGTACACCAAAAAGAGTAATACTTCGGGATTCTTCAGCAGGCGCAATTAATCGAAATATTGCAACGGACAAATAAACAGTCATGTACGTCAACAACGTTTTTTTTTCTTTCAATTCTTGAATAACTAAATTTCCGCTTCAAGTTTAACAGATGTACGCGATGGATCCGAACGTATACGATGCACAACATTTAGGCTAACTGATTTAGTCATTCACAGACAACAATGTTACCACTACAGTAGGAGTTTAGCGGAAATTTATCTGTACTATAGATTTTCTTCAGAAATTTTCTTATAATTTTCCTATTAATTGTTCCCATAGAAATCATAGATCTGATTATATGATTGTAGAAGCTTGCAGCCTGATCCATGGGTACGTCAAAATATCACTGTGTTATATCAATTGAGGTGGGACTGATTTACTTTTTCGGCAGGAATAGGTTCAAATTGTATTTTATTGGATCAGACCAAGCCGACTGGGAATGCAAAAGCTACGATTTTTATATAAGTGTAATATACAACAAAAGAGCATCTGCACACGGGTTGGAATGACAATATCAATAAGAAACGAACTGTTGAATAGCATTGAGAAAATAAAAGAAAGTTCATATGTAGTCAATCCTTACATGTTGATGTGCGTGCAGAAGAAGCGCATGACTTATTTCATATTTATGTCAGTCAGAAAACTTTGTCATGCTTTTCTTCTCGTCGATCAAAATAACATCGAATAGACTTTAAAGAGTTACTCTACTATGACAGATGACAGTAACACGAATGAAAATTCATTCAGTTATATTTGGCCAAGATAGATCGGATGATCTAAAACTTACATATTAAATTTTCGTGTTTTATTGGAACAAAAATGAACTATTTGGAAAACAGAAAGCTTGAACAATACAAATCGAACACTCTTTGTTTTTCTATTGAAATTAATTTTATGCAGTTACAAGACGTGATGATTGTATTTGTCGTTGATATTGTCCTTAGCGTGATAAATATTTTACAAGTTCTTGACGAAATTTCATTCCACAAAAAGAATAAAGAAAAAAATTAATTGAATATGATAAATATGATATATGCTGACTTATAATAACAACAATGTAAAATATATGAAAAAAATTTACATTGATAACTGATTTATTTTCTCCAGCACGCATAGCCATTTTTAAAATTAAATTTGGATTTTCAGCTAGTACTGATGCAGTACCATTGGAAACGTTCATTTGACGTATATAATTTTGAACGGTATTATTAAACAATTGAGATTTCTTTAATGTATAAACTTTCAATGTAATTGTGCATATATGTGAAGGGGCGTTAAGTAATAAAAAGCAAGTGGAGACTAAAATAAGCATACGTGTAACACGATGTGATTGAGCATGAGAACGTGTTGTAGAACGTATTGAAGGAGTATGACGTGGTGCATAGGCAACATTTAGATGATGATCTTTCATTTCTTCACTAGTTGAAAATCGATATTTTGTATTCTAAATAATAAAGGCAATATAGGATGGATTTTTCTCTAAAGTTAATATAACCGTACTGCTATTGCTTTTATATGAATAGAATTCTTGAATCAAGTATCCGTAATTAATATGAATCAGAATTAGTATTTATTGAGACGGGAGATATACATAACAAATTTATTCAACATATCAACTTCTCTTTTTCATTTATGATTAGATGTTCTTGGTGTAACGATTTGGTTAATGTCAACAAACTCATAAGGGTTCATCGTAGACTCAAATTTGACATATCATTTTCAGGTCACTAGTATGCATTTTGATCTCAAAATCTAACCTTACTGACATTTATTTAGAGTAGATATATTTGTGAACTTGTGATACAAATTAAAATTATGATCAATTATGCTATATTTTTAAAATTTTTATTGCAATAAATTCGATCAGAATAATCTATGCGTTATTTGAAGAGAAAAACTAGGTTAATTTTAGTGTTGAAAAACAAATACAATAGCTCCGAAATTCACCACTTTCATTTTGCTATGTATGGAACTATGTTGTTTCTATTATTGTAAATAAAAAATATTTTGCATTGATACTAATAAAATGAACTCTGTAGGGATATTGAAAGTTTTTGAACTATCACTAATCAAATTAATTTAATCTTTTTACTAAGTTGAATAATTCGCTTATAATATACAGGTTTTTCTTTTTATTGAGAAATAATTTTGAAGACAGATTTTCTTTTATGATGAAAATTGTCTTTTTTTTTAAATAACAATCGGATGATTTCAGTTATGTCCTATTAGAACTGTCAATACTAATCCGACAACAATATAATAAAGAACATCATGAAACTATGCACTTTCATTTATATCTGAATAGTTTATCTGATTGTATAGACGTTATATTTTCTTCAAAGCATAATTTTGTTTCTGCTGAGTAAGCCTATTTGAAATTTTCTTTTTGAAAATGAGAATAAACTACAAATCCTATATTTTCATCAAGAATATGTTTTTCAAATTTTATGTTTTTTCTTCAAAGCAATAGAACGTATAACGATGCATAAATCAGTTATTGGAGTTAAAAAATAAGTGCCACAACCTATAGTCCTATCTAACTACTATAATGGATAAGAACGAATGTGTTGTCACGTACTTTTAGAGAATAAATCTAATCTTTTTTTATAATAACTAGACTACTGAGATAATAGAAGTATGACGTTTTTTATGCTTCTAATACCTTAATAATTGGTGCTGTTGTAGTTTCAGATAATTTTGACTGAGAAGCTGAGTCATACGAAGCGATACTTTTTCTACTTGTGTCTAATGATAGGAAATCTCTTTTTGATCGTTTTGAAAATGACACTTGTGGATTATCTTGGCAAGTTTTTTTTAAATGAAATATAATTAATAAATTGAGCACAGCAATGACAGTAAACGGTATGACAAATGATGATAATGCATCAGATAAAAACCAATCTAAATATAATTCTTCTTGACAATGTTCATAAAGATTCATCTTAGTGAGCGCTAAGCAATAAGATATACCAAACAGAATAAATAATATTACGATCAAATAATGTAAAAAATGATTTTTTCTTTCAATAAATGCACTTAAAGGAAATCTAACAGCAATAAAACGTTGAACTGTAAAATGAACCGTAAAACAAGGCGATAATAATTCAGCAAGATGAGAAAGAAATGATAATAAACGACAAAATGAATCTGAATTCAATTCCATTAAATCACTTAGACATCGTGATACAAGTGCTAAATTAAATAAAAGGTCAGTTATTGCTAAAATACAAAAAGAAATAGTGATAGATATAAATATATATGTATATATTTGTTTTCTTTCTATATTATTATTTACCCAGTGCAATTAATGTGCAATTGTTAAAGTTTTTCGTTAGAGAACGTTTCGATAACATAAATATTGTTATAACATTTCCAGCAATACCAACTAATGAAACAATAATAATATATGGTATCGATATTTGCATGAGAACATTTTGAATATAGTTCATGGTGCTAATGGATCTTATAGTAGTGTTGTTCATAATTTTTTGTGTTTTCTACTTTGAAACGACAGATATCTTAAGCATGTAATCTAAATATAGATATACAATTAGATAAATGCTTAGAATGATCAAAGCGAAGAAGTTAATTTACTAGAAGAAAAGCGTTAGAAAGGAAATCTTATATCATCACTAGTACTACGTTCGGAAGGAGATCAGTAAGAATAGTGTTTGCATTTTTTCCTCCTTCGTAAATGTTCAAATTATCAATAGTTTACGTGTTTTCTTGTGATTTTTTCTGCTGCTTTATTAAAACAAGTATGATGCATGTTCATACATCTCAGTGTCCTGATAAATCCCGAGAGACACGCCCTTTGCAAATAATTTTTTCGCTGGAATCCTGACAACCGCTGCGATGTATGTGGCATGTCATATAATAACGTAGTTTATCTGAAAACAAAAGTTATAATACTTATTTCAATAAAATTGACTTCATAATTGTTAGCTCTAATATGTATAGAATGAAAAGGATATAAAAGAAATGAAAGAGAGATATATTAAGAGCGAAAATGACAAGTAGTGTCACTAATATTATGTGACAGAACGAAGAAAAAGTTAATTTCGTGGAACTCGAACCCACACCTTCCGCTATTCGGGCAGATGTCCTAACCAATTAGCCTAGAAGAACATCTTAATCTTCCTCAGCGTTAATAAGTTACATCACTAACGCTAACAATAATAAAACTCTACTTAAATGAAAACAAATAACAAAAACAGAGTTTCAAAGTCATAGTCAATGTATCTTGATGAAGAAAAAAAAAGAATGCATATAGAATAACGAGTAGTGGAATATTACAATATTGCCTTGATTACACTTTTTTTCTTCTCATTGTCGTGTTAAACAAGGTGAACATAATAAGACAAGACAAAAAAAGAAAAACTAGCAGAATGAGAGAAATACGAATGTCCTTTTTTTACTCACGCTTCTTACATTATGTAAATAGTATGAGAATAGACTATTTAATTAAACCAAGAAAATTATTTCTCGCGTGTTTAAAGTTCTGCATCAAGTTTTCTATTTCATTCTAATAATTGTCTTAATTTAGTTAGATATTGAAAGACGATGCATAGATCACCGACGGCACTTGACATTAGTTTTAGTTCTTTTTCTTTTATCGAGAAATGATGAAATTCTTTTGAAGAATTTTAAAATGGAAATTTTCCTCATTTAAAAAATTTTCCTCATTTAAAAAATTAGGGTAATACGCATAAAACATAATAGTAAAATTAATAACATACAGTACAAAACGTGCAAACTTTTTGGTTAAAAATTTCATCAATGAACACGATTATCTGATTTCTTGGCATTTTGATCATTATCCAATCCATTTTCTAACAGGTTTTTTTTTACATAGAATCTAGAAAGAAAAGAATATCCTTATATCTAAAACAGAGGAATAAAGAATGTGTTTATAGGAAAACAAATCCAGAGAATATAAATTGTCTGAGTATGTGCGTCGTAAAATAATATTTGATATGACAAAAGAAAAAGGCTCTCATACTTCTTCAGTTAAACACAATGCTTGTTCATGAATGACTTTCTCTCCTGGGTCATAAATAGGAAAAAACAAATAAGGCATTTCTACCCACTATCTAACTGAGCGTTATATCTACGAACGTGCATGAGTATGCATCATATATTCTTTGTTCTTCTTTTTTCTTTTACCCATAAATTCTTAAACCAATAAAATCTTTCAGATTTACTCTAAAATATAGGCGTATATCAGCATAAGATTAGCATATGCATCCAGAAATATGACGCAAAACTAAAGAACCATCTGACATGAGATTTTTTTCTCTTGCTTATGCTAAGATACGTTTTAAATTTATTAAAACATTGTGTTAAAAATAGAATATAGAAATGTTTTACATTTGTTCACTTATATTCATTCAAAAATAAAAACACAAATTTATGAATGTATTTCTATAACTAATGCATTGACCATTTCGAATATCATAGATTTACATAATCCGGTAACGATACTTCTTAATGCAAGAAAACAAAATCTATTTTATCATCATCAATTTAATATTAAATTTCTTGTTTTTTAATAACTATCATACTTTCTTATATTTAAAATTAAATTAAAGCATATTAGCGAGTTTTTAGGCAATCCTACTAATAAATATTGAAGAAGCATCGTAGATGAATACCATAGGAGGCATTGCACGTAAGCCACGACCAGTTACAGAAAAAAGTTGCTCAATCGATCTCACCGATTTGGCTCACATTTTTATAGTAGGTAGCCCTAACAAAGTTAAGAAGAAACTGAAAATTGAAGTTCGAACCGATGATCCATTCTGGAGATATATGTACTCGAAGTAAGACGAGGTCGGATTTTTTGTGCTTCGACAATTTTCAGTAAATTTTCATTTTTTCAAGAACGATAAGAGCTGCAACAAAACCTTTTTCACCATTAATAGTATAGTCACTGGACTATGGTTTAATGCTATTGAAAGTATCTTATGTTGGAAAAACATTTCTCCATACGATCGATCTGTCTCAAAAAAACAGGGCCCCAGTATGTAGGGCCAATTGGTCAAATCAGTGAGATGCATGAATGTCAATATAGTCTAATATGAAAGAGCACACCAAACTGCATCGAATGATGTGTTCAAAACTTTGTTATTTTGATTTTCAGTGCCGAATTTTGTTTTTAACAAGATTATTATATTTTCGAGAAAAATTCACTTGAAAAAAACACTTGTGGCGGTTTTTCTTTCATATCTTATTTTTATATATTCAAATATTCGGATGTATTTTGATAGCGCGTGAAATTCTCTACTATTCTATATGAGAACATCTTGAATAACACATATTGGATGAGAAAAAAATAATGCACAATAAAGGCATCATAGTCCTCATATTTCCCCAAAACTAAGTTTTGTTCTCTTGTTTTTTTTTAATTTCTAGTTAGGTAAATACAATAGCAGCTATGCATTTTGGTAGCGCTTGAAATTCTGCATCTTTTGAT
>OENM01001482.1:0-33587 GCA_900239745.1 Rotaria magnacalcarata | reverse complement strand
TAGAAAGAAGATGTTTCTTCAAAATCATAAATCAATTATTGAAATTTTTCAGATCTGAATAATCAAATCGATTCTACAGTCCCAAATCCAGTTACGGCGCCATCTTTAGCACCTGATTTGACAGCAGAAGTAACAGTAGCAGCATCAGCAACAGCAACAGAATCAGCAACTGGTGGTGGCAATAATGATCCAAGTGGGTGAAGACTTATTTCAAGAAACGATTAATCTATTTTTATCTCTCTTTTTTTCAGAAGACATCGATTTAGCTTTAATTCTTGGCCTTTCGCTGGGTCTCGGCATTCCATTGGTTGTGTCTATTATTGTCGGTATTGTTTATTATTTCGCAGTACACAAGCCTAAAAAAAATGCAGTAAAACCAGTTAGTAACACTCAACCTATCGAACAGACTACAGATACGGAAAAATCTGCAGCTGCAAAGAAAATTGCTGGTGCCAAGAATGAAATTCCTATGAAACCAAGGAAAGAAAGGACACCAAAACAGAAACCAAATAATGCACCTGATCTTGTTTGATTTGATTTCAATCCTTGTTTCTTCCTTTATTTGTATCATTAAGATATTTTCCATGAATAAATTTACATAAAAAAAGTTCGAAAAAAAACGTGCTAATGCAATAATTGTAACTCGGATAGATCTTTTAACGTAAACAAAATCTTGAACACATTATCAGAATCGAATTAAGATTGATTGAATGTTTTCAGAAGCTTTCGGAGTTAAGCACACGAAATCATTTACAAAATTTTTCAATAATTTCTATCGTTGTATCTAGTGTGAAAGATATCTAACAGATGTGGAATATTGAATTCATAAAAGATACTTTTTTCAATACAGTCGATGAAAATACGTAGTTTTTCTTATTTCAAAAGCTATATTAAAACTATTTTAAAACAAAATAAAACTCCTTTCAACTCATACACATGTTGCTGAGACGCGATCGAAAAATAAATTTTCAGTTATTTGAACTGATGATTCTTTTTAAATTTATTTATTAAAAACGTTTTATGAAAAGTTCGAAAACCTGGTTAAGTTTAATAAATAAAGTTAACTATTTTCTTGAAATCAATAGGTAAAAGCAGATCTCAGTAGATCTCTGGATCAGATTTCCGCTGGAAATAGCTAGTTGGTACATTCTTATAAGAGTAACTTGAACGTTATGGGCTATGTGATATTCAAGAGAAATATATTGGACATTAAATAGCATACTAGACCTACTTAGATATTTCGTTTTTATATCTTAGAGCAAGCGAAATGAAATGATTTGCTATTCACTTATGAGAAACATGATGACGAGTGAGCTAAAATTGTCGAACAGATATTTTTATGTTTACATTATTTCTTCTCTTTTATATTTAAACTAGTATGTATACTTCACTATGGAAATTACGGGATTTCAAGCGCCCAATTATTACTATTTAAAAAAAACAGATATTGTGAAGTTTTCAAAGATGTACTAATGATACATCTGGATTGATCTTATTTTCCTAATAGTAGAGCTTATAGCAACAATAATATTTGATGACTAACGATATTCATATTCGCAATAACAAAATTGATAATGAACGTTGTAAAAGTGGGCGATGTTAATTTCAAGACAAACATTTACACACAAAATAATAGCATCATTGCATATAGGCAAAGATGGAGCATTCATAGTTTAGAAATTATAAACTGATTTAGCATGGATGCATCCGAAAAAGTTTTAAAAAGCCTGACTTGTGATTTCGACCTAATAAATTTGAACCACTGAATTAAGTTCAAGACTACTTTCATTTACTTTGTTGAATTCGATGATGATATTTTTTTCTGCAGTTTTAAAATGATTAGTGTTCGCGAAATCTTGAAGCCTTACGTAATATATGAGAATTAATTTGAAAATGGTATTTTTATATTGCGTTGTAGCTGCAAAGAAACGTTATCATTCAACTCAACGTTGTGAATTAACCGAGTAAAACAGAAGATTGAACGAGACCAATATCATCCGTCCGATACTTGCGTGCATCATTAAAAATTGATTGTGAAATTTTTAACATGAAAATCTGAGCTAATCGAGACTACTTTTCTTTCTGATATCGCTATAGTATCCATAGAGTTTCCTTTTGATTGTTAAAAAATGTCGAATCACAGACATGTTCCCAGGAGAATGATTCCGATAGTGGGATCCTATCGGGTTCGTGTCGGAATCTTATCGGATATAGTATGGATTTCATTAAACTGACGAAATCCAATCTGTATCCGGGTGTGAGACCTACAATCGGAACCATATAGTGTTCGAATCCGATAGGTTCCAGTGTTGAAATTTAACGGAATCCAACATAAGCATTCGGTCCATGTGTTCTGTTGACACCGTATGCTTATTCATTGGTGATTAAGAAAATGTTTTTTTCCGTCGGATCCGTTAGTAGGTCCGTGACCAGGAATTTGATCGGGTTTTGTCGGCTTGTCGGATCCCATGAAATCCGATCGGATTCATTCACCTGGGTTACTGAGAATGATGGTTTTCTCTCTCTCTAAGCACATCTATTGACATCAGTGTTATTAGATGTACTCAGTCACTATGTCACTCAGCGTCATCGTGCTCATATATAACTTCTACTTTTCAAATTTGACTAATTTTTTCACCGATAGTTTTCCTAGTAAATTCTTTGTCAAGTTCCAATTAAAATTAAGTAACACGTGCTTCTCATCTGTGACAACATCTGTCGTATATTGACCTATTTTGGTATTTCATGTACTTGAAATTATCTTAACTGTAAAGTAAAATAAAGCTTGAATTTTTCAAAGACTACATATAATTGAAAAATATTTAAAATAAAAACTCGCACTCTCCTCATGAAACGATTGTATTTATATTAATCAGATAAAACGAAAATAAAATATTTAGACAAACGAATTAAATCTATATTCAATATTTGAAATTGATTGAGGAAAAAGTAAAATTTGCATTGATATACATCATATTTTTCTTAAGATATTCACATTCAAGTGAATAAGCTTTATGTTATCAATCAAACGATAACATGGAAAGCATTAGTTCATTTGTCCAAATAGCATTTCATGATAAACAGAAACGATTTTTTCGAGGAAATTTCTTTAGGAAATTTTCATGAATTCCATGTATTCAAAGGAGATTGATATCATAAAGATTGAAGTAGCTTTGTGATTTGCTTTTTCAATTGGTTCAATTCTTAGTTTTTTGGAATTTTCGATCTTTTATTCGATCATCTTCAGCGTACCAATATACTTTGACAAGATCTTACAGTCACATAAACATGAACTTGAAAACGTTTCCGGAGAACTAATTGTTTGTTGGACTGTAAGATCTTGTCAAAGTATATTGGTACGCTGAAGATGATCGAATAAAAGATCGAAAATTCCAAAAAACTAAGAATTGAATCAATTGAAAAAGCAAATCACAAAGCTACTTCAATCTTTATGATATCAATCTCCTTAGAAACGATTTTATTTGACTCTTTATGTTATCGTGCGTTAGAAAAAAAAGAAGAACGAAAATCTCATCAAAGCATGTTTCGTAATGTTGATGTTATCTTTTCACTGTCATCATTACTTTTTTGTATTTACAATGGTTTAGATTTTTAAATAAAATAAAATAAAAACAAAAGTATTCTTTCGTTAAATAAATGAACATGAAGCAAATTGAATTCAATATGTTTGGTATGTAAGAACATCAAGGTTTTTCTACTTGTATATTTAGCTTATTTACAGTTGGTTTCTCAATATTAACAATATGCACTGCTCAAACATCACTCTATTCTTGTAATTTCGATACGGATCTAGCAAGTACTTGCGGATTTCAGTCTACGCCAGGAGCACCAACTGTAGAGATCACTGATGGCATTGCGCCGAGTACTACACCTAGACAGCCATTGTCAGATGCTAACTCTATTCGTAAGTATAAATATATGCCAATTAATAATTAAATTTAACATTTCTTGACATTATCTATAGTATTACCAACTACTCCTAATGGTGACTATTGCTCGTTTCCAGATAGCATTCCACCGTCAACCTGGCCAATGTACTTTTGTCAACGCAACTCAGCAACGAATTATACATGTTCTACTCCATCTGGTACAGGCAATTGTGTGATTGGTAATTGACTGTTAGTTAGTTTTATAGTTCAGATATCTATCTAGGAAATTCATTGCAATAGGAAAATATGGTTTGGTAAAAGTACCTAGGGCTGGTGCATTCGATCAAACATATACTACTATGAATAATGTTCAGACTCATGTCGAGGATTTTCAATGTTTAAGTTTTTACTATTATGTAACTGATGCAGCACTTGGTGCCAAAATTGACATTGGATGGTCAGCAGGCGCAGCACCTTTTCCTTTGACTGAAGTTAAAGCTGGTCCCGAAAATAGATGGCAAAGTCATAATTTTACATTTCCCAGTCCAGCACCAAAAAATTATTTTGTAAGCATATAATGTACTAAACTGATTTTTATCAAAGAATATAATGATTTGATATGAATGTTAGATATGGTTCCAAATGCTTCGAGACGGTGGATCGGCGGATTATTCTTATGCTTTAGATGAAATCAAAGTATTTGATGGACCATGTGGTACTTAATATTTAATGTTTTATTTTTTGTTATGGAACTTTATAATTTTGTTTAGAACTTCTTACAACAAATATTCCAACAACAGTATGAATTTATTTTATTCCAAGTATATAATTTCGCATGTTATTTTATAGCCCACTTCCAGTGAATCAATGAGCATTGCAGAAACTAACTCAACTGTTGGATCTGATGTCACAATTGGAAAGTAATGAAAATAAACCAATAAACTAATATAAGAAGTACAAGGAGCTAATGCGAAATTATAGACTATTGATAATAAACGATATATCTGTTGCTAAATCTGAGATAGAATAAAATAACATTTGGGGTAGAAAATTTTTATCAGTCAGTGTGCATGATCGGGAAAAAAATGGTCACCCGAAGCTCTATAGTGGAAGAAAATATTCGAGCATTTATATAGATCATCGTACTTGATTATTATTATCATTACACTACATTTAGTAATACAAACATCAATAGCACAATTAAGACAAACTCAATAATTTCCACATTACTTTTAAATATAACTATGATGCCATCTAGGGGCGTAAGTCAGGTCTCAGAGCAGGAGGGTGTAACTCTAATTTTTCCGTTTTCATGACCTAAAAAATGAACTTTTGGAAGCAGGGGGGCGTAAACAGCGCTTTTCCTATTAATTTTCGAAAGCAGGGGGCGTTACGCCCCACTCCCCCCCCCTATTTACGCTCCTGATGCCATTAGCTAGATAAAAACTGCATTAGTTAATTTTATAAAAATTATAATTTCAAACTTTTAAATTAGCCATTCGGTTATCGAAAATGAAACATTCGAAGCAACAATAGCGTATGTTTTGCTCGTATATAATTCATCAATAATTAATAGTTTTTTTTACTTTTTCACTAGAACAAATACAGAAGCGGACGCAATATTGAGTACCATCATAACTAGTGATACAATTGCAATAGTAAGTACTTGCACCATTTTCCTTTTTTACTTATAAAAAATAACAGATTATATTATTAATCAGTATGTACGATATTAGATGCACCTAATTCAAATCTATGCATTTATTTTAGCTGACTCATAAAATGATCTTTTTTAGAATTTAATCGAACAAATCTAACTATTCATATGAAATTGTCGAATTTAATTAAAATACGCTTTAGGTGACATCAACAACACCCATCAACTCTTCACCACCAACAGCAGAATCTACAACTGAACCTAGTGAATATTTCATTTTCAATTTTATGATGGTGCAATTTTATATTGATTTTATTTTTATTTAGCAAAAAAATCTGATTTGCCCTTGATTCTTGGTCTTGCACTTGGTCTCGGTTTTCCTATCACTCTAGCGGTCAGTAGTGGCCTGGTGTATTATTTTAAAGTTTTTAAACCTAAACAAAAAGTGACTGTTCACGATGCTGGTAAAAATGATATAACAATGTCATCGAGAAAGAACACGGAAACTGTAAGCACAGATGCTAGTTAAATCAAACAGAAACAATGCAACATTTGTAAATGTTTTGAGTCATATGAAAAACATGATATCATGATGCATAAAAAATTATTCAATGCATTTTATATTTAAAAATTATTACGCATTTAATGAGTAGGAATTTTGGTAAGATGAAAAAGTATATCCTGATCGGCGTCATGGAACAAGATGATATCATATCTTTTTTACTCTTTTTCTTTTCATTGGTGTGTTAATTTGAATGGAAACAAAGTTTAATAGGAGATGCTAAAGACAGAGTCCATTCTCAGTGGAACTGACTATGTGAATGGTTCTTGTAATTCAAGTAAATCAATGTAGGATAAGTAGAAATAACTCAAATGAGTTGATTGTAAGATAATATACAGTAGATCTATACTGTCTGACGTAAATGATTAAAAAGCTCACGATCAATAGACATTATAGAACGTTAGATTTTATTTACATTGAGTAAATCTCTATCGAACAGTATAGTGTAGACGTGACATAGAAATACCCACTGGATGTCACGACACGATATTTCCGCGCAGACACTTGGGTGCAATATCGTATTTTTTCCATTCAGTTCTTGTGTTATTGGAACAGCTGATATGAATAAAATGACTTATCAAAATTATAGGATTATTTAGTATCGAAAAAATGACCCTTGACTGGCAAACGGGCGCGATAATACAATAGAAATTAACCATCTATTAGTAATAAATAAAAGAGAAATGTTTATATATATATATTATTCTGATGCATGAATAAAAGCTATGGTAAAAGATTCTCAAATTAAAATGACTAAATCAATATTTGTTCGATTGCCCATAACTTATGTAGTTTTCCTTACTTGGTTGCTTTCGTTTATTTATAAAGTAATATTTATCTTGCTCTATTATTCACTTGTTTGCAAGTCTCGTTTTCGCAAAAATTATTTGACAATCATTTCTCGACAAGGTTTATTGAAACTGCTAAGATAATTTAGGGACAGAAGAGAAATAATGTCATATTTCGCCCAAGTGTAGCGCGCGAAAATATCGTGCAATCTGTTAAATAATATTTTTTTTTCGTATCACCGCATATATATTTATATAAATATGACAAGCAAAAATATAGGAACAATGAGTGTCAACATCATTAATCACGAAATAACGAACAACATATTAATGTGAGACAAATAGAAGCGAGGGAAAATACGATAATATGGATCACGACATAGAACACGTGTAAATATATCGATCTGAAATTTCTGTAGTTGTGATATCGAAGTAAAGTTGGCTTCGCGTTAAGATATTTTGATTGAGAATTTCAAATCTTCTTTCGAAGAAGAGATTTTCGCTTTGTTATACGAGATGCCACCAATTCATATCTCTGTATTCTCATTCTTTAAGCAATCGATTTGTTGTCGTTGTCACCTTGATTATAGATTTCAGCAAGAGTCATTGGTTCAGTAACACTGTCAGTACCGAAACCTAATTTATCTGATAAAATTTTTGAACTTTCTAAATCTAATTTGCTAAATTCATGATTAGCAATTAATCGCCCTTTACGTAAAAGAGCTGGGTCAACTGTTGTTAAATCACAATTAAACGTAGCTATAATTTGTTGATGCATAGCATCGCCTAATAAACCATCGGATCTATAATAAAAAAAAAGAAACGTCGAATGAGTTCGAAATTTCGAGAATAAAATCAGTTAACTTACAAATTGAGAAGATTAGCAACAGCTTGTGATGGCGCTGAAGATGAACTTCGATCTTGAATAATATTTTCTGCATCTTCAATGATAAGAATAGCATCTTCATGACGCATAAGAAAAGGAAGAAATTCTGGCGATGAAATTTCTTTGGCCATGTCAGGCGAAACATAAATCAATGTTTTATTTTGAACTTCTTGAATTAAATATCGAATATAATGTGTTTTTCCTATTTAAAAGTCAGAATAATTAATTTTCCATAGTAGAAATTTGAATTTACAATTACCTGAACCCGGAATGCCATGCAAAAGAACAATGCCTTTTGATTCTTTTTTATTTAAAGTATTGAGAATTTTATCATGAGTTGTTAGAAAATGATTACCATAATGAAGAGCTAGATCAGTAATTAAAGGTTTTTTAATTCGAATTCCATCGAGATAATAGCCACATTGATTTCGACAAACCATTTGTAACATACATGATTTAGATGAACAGACAGTCATTTGAGAAAAACGATCTGCTAAATCTTGCGCAAATGAATCATGTTCAGGTAAATGATAAATTATTAAATCCGATACAACTAAAAAATATTTTTCATCATAATCAGCTTTTAATTGATTCTTATTGAGAATTTCTGAATCCAACTGTGAGCCATTAAAATTAATCATGATACCATTACCTAAATCTGATAGACGTGAATAAACATATTTTTGTTTTGCAGTTCGATTATATTTTCGTGAAACGCAATCTTTCGTAATATCGTGTTTTAATTCATCACGAATATAGTTTAGAATCGTTGTTGCATGAAAATGAGTGTCATCATCATTATTATCACAGTCCAATGTAGATGGGTATGTATTGTATTTAGTAAGAAAAAGTCGAATGCTTGGTATTTCACTGTAACGATTTGGTGGACCAAGAGAAAGAAGAGCGTCGTTATCTAAATTGGTACAGGTACCAACACAGCTGGAATTGCCGTTTTGTTCACTTGTTGTATTGACTTTGTCGTTCATCTTGGTATGCGATGTTACCGTTAGAAAACATCAAATATATATAGGAGTGAAAAGGCCTCGTATTTCTTTATGATTGTGCAAGAAAAGTAAAAGAACAGAAAGAAAGTTGCGCAGGACTCGAGCAAAATAGTGAATCACTATGACAATCGAGTCACACTAGTGCTAAAATAATGAAAGAGTGTTTTCTATTTTATTTATTACGAAGGAGGTGAATAAGTTTTTCATTACAAGTTAATGGTGCAAGTTCGGGGACGTTTTTTATATCACAATATAGTCTGCTATGATTCGTTGTGAATGATAATTCAATGAAATGAAGACTGCTCTCGTTCGATTTTAGCATTCGTAATGAAACTTATGAATTAAGCTGAATGAAAATTGGCTTTCTTAGATTCGTATAGAAAGACTTTTAGACAAAAATTCTATTTTGACAATCGATAGTTTCTGATTTGTTAAACACGGGAAATTAATATTATTATTATCTTCTTCTAAGACTTCAAGCAATTCGAAATCAAATGAGATTGATTCTATTTTCTTAAACAATTATGTTATTTTGTAATTTATTATTAAAACAAGAAAGAAAAAACAATAATGCAATACTAATTACATGTACAAGAGAAAACCTTGTTTTACTTTAGCAGCTTCTCGAAGTCTTCGTTTTCCATCGTCAGATATATTACAATCTTGTATCCAAAGTTTTTTTAATGATTTATTGCGTTGTAACATGTCAATAATTGTATCTACACTTGCATCACTAATTGATTTATTAACATGAAGTGATAGCACAAGCAAACTTGTATTTTGATATGCAAGTGTATTTGCTAATAGTTTAACACCGCGATCACTTATTTGATTTCCAGCCAAAGCTAACCATGTTATTGTTTGATTTGTTTTTAACATTTCAGCCAAATGTTCAGCCCCATTATCTGTTATACCATTTGATCCAAGACCAAGAGCTCTTAATATTGAAGTATTCGATGATAGAACTTCCGCTAGTGAATGTACACCAAGATCGGATATATGATTATTATGAAAATCTAATTCTTCTAATGTTGTATTATATTTTAAACTATCAGCTATTATTGATGCACCTTTGGCTGTTATTGCATTATAACCTAAATCTAGTCTTGTGCATTCTTTCTCGATTAGAGCTTGTTTAATTACAGTTTCAATATCACGATCAAATAATTGTTGTTTAGATAAATCAATGGCAGTACGTGGCTGAGATTTTAATAAACAGTGTTCAAGTTGAGGATTTTCATATGTAGATAGAACTAGAAAGAAAGAAAGAAGATCGAAGTCGTTTATTGTAGGACAAACGATCTTGTGGTTATTACCTCCTTTCGTGTTAATTTTATCGGCTAGTTGATTAATTTGTATTTCTTGTTTATTGCAACGTTCATCAATACGTGTTAAATCCTCTTTTTCATATTGAAGTTCAGTTTGTAATTGATTAATTTGAGTTCTATCTTGTAGAATTGATGCTTTCAACTGTTGAAATTCTGTTTGTAAATCTTTTAATCTTATTTTTTCATGATATAGAGCTTCATTCAATTGTTCGACACGAGCATTCAAACATTGATTTGTTTCTTGTAATTCTTTGGTATATGATGAATTATCTTTATAACATTGTTCAGACATTTTTTGAACTTGTTCTTTTAATTGATGATTATTTTTTATGATGTCGGCAACCATTAGACGCATTTGTTCAATAGCACATATTGATATATGTTGTTGTAATTGATCATTCGGTCCACTCCAGGGACATTTAAGATCAGCTGCTGGACAGTTGACAGTTAATTTTGAACAAAAATTTTCGGCATGCTTTTCAAAAGAACCACGTTGAATATTCATTGTTCCGCAAACAGTACATTTGACAAGAAGCCGATCGAGCATATTTAAAACGATGCGTTCAGTAACTGGAATTAAATCATTCATTGTTATTGATTTATTTTTACATTTAGCTTTTGCACAAGTACCACAGGATTGTTTTAATTTACTTTCAATACAGTCGCGACAAAATGTATGATTACATGGTGTTGAAATTGGATCAATTAAAGGATTATTACAATAGTCACAAAATAGATCTTTATCAATTGATGCTTTATCCATATACTCATAATTAGTATTCAATATTATAGTTGTCATTTTCTAAACGGCAAAAACAAAATCTCAGTAAAAATTTTCATAGAATTAGACTATTGGACACGTATGATATAATTTTATTGAAAGATAAAATATTCAGGATGATTCTCATACTGTGATTTTTTGAAGAAAAAATCTTGATCGGGTCAAGTGACTAATATAGGTCAAGTGAACACAGTCGTTTTTCATTTTATAATAAACGGTAGGAAGGTCATGTTTCTGACTGCTATCAAAACTGTATGGTACAATCAAGTATGTATATACTATTTTGTTTACCTAACACGCAAACTATATAAAACGATAGTATATAATAGTGTTGATGACAATCTTGACAAATATAGCTATTGCCCTTGGTTGTGCAAATAGGATTGTTTTTATTCAAGTAGTATAAGAGCTTAGAGATGATTCGAACAGTATACGAAATCCTTGTATTACTACTTGCTGTTATGAAATAATAGGTCACTCAAAGATGGCATAACAAGTACTTGCGTTGACTAAAAGTCGCGAGCAGCAGTTGCATCTTTAGACTAGACGGATCAACAGTTAGACATTTTGTGGGACTCACATATATTTTCGAAGAAAATGGTGAGTGTAAGTTTAAAAGCGAGATTTTTGCGGCTCCCCCCATTACAGAGCCCCCCCCCACCTTACACCCACTTACAGACACCACCTTACATTACGGATATTACCAAGCATGTAAAAACTAAATAAGACATTTTTTTCCTACCGATCGATATTCTTGCAGCAAATTTCGCACCACGCATTATGTATAAGAAGTAAATTAGGCGAAAAATCATATGTGAGTTCCACATTTTAGTCCCAAAGGGACTGCGCTAACAAGCTTTTCTGAATGGATAAGATAACCGTCTTAAAAATGACATCTTATCATTAATAATGATTTTTCTTTTCGAAATATCTTGCCAATAAGTTTTCGTTAATAGAATGATTCATATGTCCTCGACATTCTCCTAGTTTAATCTTCACAAGATGCATATCAACACAGCCCTGCATTGCTAGTAACGTATGCCACAAATAATATTTAAAAACATATCACCTACCGGGTAGTGATTTGTTTTATATTCTCAATTTCATATGTATGTCTGCTTTGAAGTTGTTGCTTATGATCAACCTTCACATGTTGTTGAAAAAGAAACGTTATACATAAGTCTATTGAAATAATTCCATTATGTCTTCAAGAAAGTAAACATCAGCATTGTTTTCATGAACGATATATATTCAAATATGACTACGAGTAGTAATTAACAAGTCAAGCGAAGGAATAAATTTGAATTCATAGTGTACTCAATACGTTTTTTCTCCTTGCTGATTTTAGTGGGACTATCTACTGTGATATTAAACTCGGATAAGTTATGATGCTTTAGAAAACAAACAGAAAAATCATTGGGTATGGCTTTTTTTCTCTTCATCTTTTCAAAAACATGAGAAATAAAAATTGAAATCATTCAGCAGATCATTGCGACTGTTTTTATATAAGTACAGTCTACATTGAATGAAAATCGCCGAGAACAAATCCTTTTCTTTTGTCATTTCTGTTATAAAAGACATTTTTTGTATAAGACATTTTTATCTATGTTCATTTAAATAAAACGTCTCAAAAACACGAAAATAAATAAGAAGTTAATATCAGAATTAAATCAAAACTATTGACTTTTAATCATTTTAGACCTAGAATATCATTGAGAATACAGAAAAAAGTTCCATCTAAAACGTCAATTAGAATATTTACAATTTGAACGAATCTTGTCCTTCTAATTAATAAAATCGATTAAATTTGATTATTTTATTTTTTTTTTTAAATTTACTTAGTTTTCCGTTAAGTCTGATTGTTTCCTCTTACGTAAGATGCATTTGTTTAGCTTGTTGTTAGGTGTTGCTTACACTATTGCTCGTGGCAATCATCGTATAACCTTGCCATTTGAATAGGTGCTCAACGATGTCGGGCACTTTTCTTGCCAAGTATACTTACAAGCAAAAATAAATATATTATTAAATATAAAGAGCAAATAAACGTGGTTTTGTATGCAATAATATACTATTAGAACGATTAAGTGTTCAATTAATCATCACAACTAGAATTTTGATTTTAATAGCTGTTCAAGACCACAATAAAAATGTGATGAAAACAAGGTCTAGAGAAATTGTTTACCGGAAAAAAAACTAGAAACTGGTGTTACTAATCATCAATGATAGTTTTGATGAAATATGAATAGATAAAACAAGTAATCCTATCGATTTTGTGTAATGAATTTATTAACGTACAACCATCCATTGTATCATTTGGTATAGAACTGTTTTAGGAAATTCATTGTCTGTAAATATGAAACAAGTAAAGTCAACGAATAAAACCTATTACCTAATCGTTTATAACTATATCGTAGAAATATTAGATGTTCCAAATCATAATATGAATTGTTATCACATAATGATTGATATCGCTAGTTAAAAACAAGAACTTTAGAGATGTCGAATTAGCTCCGAATGTTCCGTCATATCCATGGGATACTCGACATCCTTTGCAAATAATTAGAAAATTTACATGAAACTTCAATCATCATATATATCTACATCGCATGATACATTGAGGCAGTTTTTATGATTGTCACAACACAACTCGAAGATCATTTAAAAAATCCCTCGAATATATTTCCTTTAAAATAATATTTGTTTCACAAACAACATATAGAAAATATTCTTTAATTTTTTTTTGAACGATTAATATTTTGTTTAGAAAATATGTACTATCTCAGATTCATTTTACTGAAGGTAAAACAACATCAATTGCTTTCTGAAAATTCCCCGTACTTCTTTAAAATGATAGCGTGATCATTAATGCCGACAATGCAGTCGATTCAGTTATATTTCAATATATTGATCTTTGGTCAAGTCCATGGGCATGGGGTGGTGACACGCCACCTGAAGCAGATACTATTGTTTCAATTCAAGATGGAAAGACGGTTTATTTCGATACAATAACACTAATTCTTAATGCAGTGATCATTGATAATTCTTCATTGATTTTTGATGATAATCAAGGTGTGAGCTTGAATGCTGAATATGTCTTATAGTTGTCAATGGTGGACGCCTACAGATTGATACAGAAGCATATTCATTTCAACATAATGCTGTCATAACTATGCATGGTCATTTACGATCAATTGAATTACCGATTTGTAAGATATACCTTTGATGCTTATAAATAAAAATTTTAAAACATCCCAGGTCGAACATTACGACAACCTGATACGATCGCAATCGGCCGTATACGGAAACGTATACTACCATTTTGTAACGTTTCCGACCGTAAATCGTCGTAATTTGACGTTTTGGCATACACCGTATTACGGCCGTATTTTACCTTGTCGTAAACGGTTACTAACGACCGTAATGTGGTCGTATATTTCAGTATCCGACCGTATATGATCGTTTATGGCACGATACAAAACGACCGTAATACGGTGCATGCCAAACGGCCGTGTACTACACAAGTTGATCGACCTGGGATTCCAAAATGAATTTCTTTTTCAGTTGGTTCTCAAGTTTTGGCTCTACGAGATGGCATCGTAGATATATATGCACTGTAAAGTAGAAAATAAGTTATAGAGTTTAATCAAGGATATCTAGGAATGCCTACATGAATTCAGCTAGGTTTTTTCAAGTCTATGATAATCAATACCGATTTTCAACGAATGTTGTTTTTCTGGTGAATAAATTTGAATTTCTACTTTTGCGAAAATCAAGCATCTCATAGAAATCCAAAAATCAACTAGCGGATCATGAATTTTGAAAATTAGCTGACCATACTTAAAGTCGATTTTGGCATTTCTGGAATTTCAATAAAAACTACAGTGTGGCATGAAACTGTTTAGTAACAATGGCATCAAAAAAAATTAAAGTCTAATTATCTATTAAACACAATCTATGAGCAACTAAAGGAAGAAAATAAGTTCTGCATCTTCTATGGCAATGATCGATAGACTCTTCGTTTTATATAAATATATTCATATAGCACAACTTACTTTGAGAGCGAAAATTTAAAAAAGCCAAAACGATATGGTTTCAAAGTGCATCAAAAGGTCAGACACTTTTCATCGACGAAATGTAGCATTCAACGTCAACGTGAATATTGTTGTAATAAATAAGTTTCTGTATGAAATACGAAGAAAAACGCTACTGTGTGCTATTAAAAATAATTGGCAATTTTTTCTATCCTTTACCACAGAATTGGTTTTCATCTAGTGGGCTATATATACTATTGGAGTATAGCACGTTCATGAACTTAGTTTGTAAATCATACAGAATAAATATATTTCTATTTTTCTCCTCGTTCTTTTCCTATCGATGATCGAACGAATAAAACTAACTGAACACGACACGCGTGATTTTACATTATAGACAATAGTAGTCATAGGAAATAAGGATAATAAAATATAGAATTTGTTCGTAATCGTAAGCCGTACGACTGTTAGTTTACACAATACAATATGAACATTTTCAAATTATACGTACAGCACATCATCTGCTATGAATATTACTGTCGTCCTTTAATATACGATGAAGGAATGAAAACGGAAACACATACCCGCACACTCAAAAAAACCCAATATTCCTAGATTAAAAAATTGACTGTTATTGATGATTTATCTTTAGAAATATTAATTCAATGGTCATTTTTTATGGAGCGCATATTGTACAGAAAGATCATTTGTTAACAAAAAACATCAGATCTACTACTGGAATGTTAAAAAAGAGCTGTCGTTGATTGAACAAACGGTGTTTACAAAAGAACTGATTTCTCTGGAACAACATCTAGAAATTTGTTTTAACTGAAAAACTTGAGAAAAATCAAAGTTTAGAGCATGTCATTAGAGAAATCCAGAATGAATCATAGCAACACTAAAAATATATGAAATAATTCAAGATATAGAAATCCCGTGATGATATAAAAATATTATAATACCATCAACAAAATAAAGTTATTTACAGAATATGGGCATGATATACTACAACAGAACCTAAAATATTAGGCACAGTTTTAAGCATAAATACAATTACAAACAAGTCTCAATACATATAATCGTCGATATGACTAAGAAAGAAACCTACAATCGTTCTTTAAAAGAAATGCATACATCAGTGTTAATGAGAACATGATAATAAAGATACGTAATTGTTGTGATGAAAACCTTGAAAACAAGAAAACTATTAAATAGAAATAGAAAAATATTACTGTTAGATGCATCGGTACAAGGCTCATGAATCATTATATTCATAAATGTATGTCACTCAGCAGACATATCATGAACAATTACGAGTCATCTGACAAATTAAAGATTACCACAAGAACAAATATTCTATTGTGCGATTGACAGTTTTACGGTTTTGATATATTGTAGCAATCAAGTTTCGATCATCAAAATAGAAAAACCTTAAGCACAGTTTGTTATCTACCTTTCACAAAAGGTCATTCACCTAAATAAAAGAATCTTTTTAGAAGTTCATAACAATATTTTTATCAATTATAGAAGGTTTTTTTATTACTATTAATAGAAAATATACCACTTGTAATAAATTAAATAAATCCATCTCAAATAACATAATAACACACAAGACTAAATGACTTCACCGAAAAGTGATGTATATCATGCCAAAAACTACTCTACGCGTCAAAAATAATTTAACGCAAGCATCAACTTCAATTATGAATTAAAGAAAAAAATTGAGTGATCTAAATTCAAAGCATGTAATTAGAAGAAAGCATAGGCAGCCATCGTCAACCAGTACTTGATAACACGTATGTAGAAAAGATTCATGAAAATTTGCAAGTTTTGTTTTTTGGCTAATCCTATTCGTTGCATCTTGCGATGTTTTGACTAGGCATTCGTAAAGAGTCTATGTTCACAATACAGCAAATGTAATCGAATGGTCCAAGTTTGAGCTGAGACACTTTTCTTGTTAATACTATTTTCTTCTACAGATGAATCTAAAGATAAGAAATTAGCATAAAATAGGTCGGCTTGAACTCGAATTTGAATCGTTTCCGTATTGTTTTGTTTCAAGAAGTTGTTGGTGAACGTTAATAAATATGATTCCTTATAATAAATTAAATAAACAAGTAGTAAATAATAACATTTTTTGAATATTTAGGCATTATGCACTATGAAAGAGCTGTCTAAAAACTATGGAAAAAGAATGGTGTTACAAAAGAGCCTCTCGCAATGTTACAACCAAACTACTTCCCAGATCAAGAACTTTGATAATAATCATGTCACACAATAATACTATATGTAAACTCTTTTCATGACTATAGAGAAAACTACATTATTGGTTGAAAAACGATGTCTATAAGATTATAACTAAAGTGCAGCATGATCATATAATGAAGCACCATGAAAAAATAAGTTACTGATCTACATGATTACACTGATAAAAATAAAAAAGAAATGATTACCCATGATCACAGGCATATTTACAATTGACCTTCTGTATAAAGCAATTACCATCAATACCGCGTAGGCCATCTCTAGGTTTGTATCGGCAAAGCGTACTACATTAGTTACAATATTTAGAGATGTCTTAGCTTACAAAAAACCAATTGCAACAGTTCGAACCTAACAGCTGCCAATAACTATTCACTGAGCAGAATTCAAAAAGAACAATTATTTACATACAAAAATCAAAAGATCGGTAAAATATGTAGATACTCGTATAGTAAAAAATGAAATCCCATATGAATTACAACTTGAAATTGATCAACCGAAGAACGAGACCAGTAGATCTGTGAAACATTCTCTAAACAATAGAATTAATATATCAATAAATATTAGTGTTATGTCAGGAGATGTCTCTCATGACATGAGAATGCCATCTCTACGCTGATATAACCGTCTCACATTGGATTATAACTGTTCTGTTATTCGTCTAATGATACTCGTCATGGTGGATAAATAATAGTAGAGAATGGCGAAGAGAAAGAGAAAGAGAACACATTTTTTGTTCGGCTTTTGGTGGATTCATTCGAATTTTGTTTTGTGAAAGAAAAGATCAAGAATAAAGGAGATAAAGGGATAACAATTAGTGTATTGAATAATATATAATTAAGAAGAAGAGTAAAAATCGTATATACGTATATGAATATTCTTGTTCATTATGACAATAGTCATACTGAAGAACAAAAAAATTGTCAAGCATGAAGCTGAATCAAAATGGTCAATATATAAAACTTGAATCATATGGATATAAAATGTATCTCTAAATAATATACCAAAATTTAGCTGCCAACAAGTCAACATTAGACTGCAATTTGCGTTATATGTACATGAGCTAATTTTGTTTCTTGTGAGTCTAGAATATTGTTTTAAATGCTAATCTTGCCGAGAAATTTTCGCTTTGCTTGCTAAATACGAAAATAAATAAAAACAAGAAGTGAAAAAGCAGAGAGGAATAGTTAATAGAACTATGAAAAAGAGTTCATATGCTAATGAAAACGAATGAGAAGTGATAACATAAAGCGATCGATATTCGATCGTAATGCAGACATGAATCACCAATATTCAATAAGAAATCTATTTATCTAATTTGCTTGAATACAATAGTGTATTGCATAGAGAAAAAAACGGATGACATCATTGCCGAATAGATCATAAACCTGTTACACAAACATGGACCTATTTAGATACAACGGCTTCCAGTGGCTCATCTAAAATTGTACTTCGTCAATCAGTGAATTGGCCAGTGGGTAATACGATTGTAATTGCAACTACAGACGATTACTTAAGTCAAGGACAAAGTGAAATACGTAAAATAACAGCTATATCAAATGATGGACGCACATTAGCATTGGATTTCCCATTGGCATACACTCATTTGGGCGTAACACAACATGTTGGTTTAACAGTAGGTGAAGTTCGTGCCGAAGTGGGTCTTCTATCGCACAATATTATTTTTCAAGGTTTGTTATTCGTATACTTGATCAATGCCGACCATTTCTTTTTCTGTTTTTACATAATAGGTGCTGTTTTGGAAACATGGAATTCATTGATTGTAGCATACCCAACAGGCTTCAATCCTGGTAACAAACAGTGCCAAATTTTTATTTCGATTCCATATAATCATGCATTGTTTTGTTCTTCTTGCATGACTAGGTGAATTCGCGGTGCAAGCATGTTTTCTTGGTCGATATGGCGAAGAGATAGGTTCTGATCAATTTGGTGCAATAATCATGGCTAGTGCAAGTATGGATAGTTCTGATGGTATACAACGTGCTATACTACGTTTATCAAATATGGAAGTAAACCATCGTTGTATCAGATTTTTTCTTTTTATTTAAAGTTTATTTCTACTTAGATATACAATGTTGACCAAGCATTTCATCTTGGTCGATATCCAGTTCGTTTTCATATGAATGGAAATATGAACTCATCATATATCAAATCATCATCAGTACATCAAGCATTCAATCGAGCTATTAACATTCATGCTAGTCATTAGATTCATATTGAAAATAATATCATCTATAATATTATGTATGTTATTTTTCTTCTTAATTTAAATGTTCATAAAAGATTATTTGCTGTACAATTCAAAATTATTTAGTGGTGGTGCGATATTTCTAGAAGATGGTGCTGAAATTGGTGATGTTTTAGATGGTAATTTAGCTATATATGTTCGAACAAATTCAAGTTTACTGAATGAAGATGTGACACCAGCTGCTTTTTGGGTAATATGAAAGGTGGTGACGAATTCAACTTAACTATACATTTTTTTGAAATTTAGGTTAACAATGCGTATAATGTTGTCATAAATAATGCTGTTGCTGGTGGCACTCATTTTGGTTATTGGTATCGAATGCTACAAACACCTGATGGACCATCATTTGCCACGTATCCAAATTATTGCCCGTATCGACCACCGTTTGGTCGATTTTTCAATAATACACTGTAGTTTTTATTGAAATTCCAGGAATGCCAAAATCGAATTTAAGTATGGTCAGCTAATTTTTAAAATTCATGATTCGCTAGTTGATTTTTGGATTTCTATGAAATGCTTGATTTTCGCAAAAGTAGAAATTCAAATTTATTCACCAGCAAAACACCATTTGTTGAAAATCGGTATTGATTTTCATAGACTTGAGAAAACCTGGTTGAATTCATATAGACATTCCTAGAATATCCATGATCAAACTCTATAACTTATTTTCTACTTTACAGTGTGGATGTACATGGTGTAGGTCGTTTTGGTGTTTGGATCTTTCCTGAATATTCACCAGCAATGGTTGGTAGTTGTTGGAATGATGCTTCATATCAGGCAGTATTCGATTGATTAATATCATGGAAAGACTCGAAAGGTTTTGAATGGGTCATGCCAAGTTAGATTCAAATTAGAAATGCAATTATTTTCGATAATGATGATGCAGGTCTTCGATGTGTGACTGCTATTGATCATCAAGAAACAAATCTACCAAATCTACGTAGCCCATGTCGTGCGAACCGGTCCAAAACCGTCGGTTAACATTCCATTGTGATTGGTGATTCAGGCCCAGGTCGAACATTACGACGACCTGATACGACCGTAAACGGCCGCATACGGCAACGTTTACTACCGTTATATAACGTTTCCGACCGTAAATCGCCGTAATTTGACGTTTTGGCATGCACTGTATTACGGCCATATTTCGCCGTGTCGTAAACGGTTACTAACGACCTTAATGTAGTCGGATATTTCAGTATCCGACCGTATCCGATCGTTTATGGCGCGATACAAAACGACCGTAATACGGTGCATACCAAACGGCCGTGTACGACACAAGTTGATCGACCTGGGGGAGTATCAGGAAATCCTATTGTCCCGGCAGAAGGTGATCTTATTGGTAAGCATTTATCTTCCAATAAACGTGCAAGCAAAACGTGTTTGTTTTTACAGTCATATGGGACCGTGGTCTTCGCGTACGAAATGTTTCATTTATCAATTTTCCAGATTCAAATACACAAGCTATTTTTGAACCATTTATTATTGGTCGTTGTGTCATATACTGTGGAGGTATAATAAATAAATTGATTGTTGTTTCATATCTATTGTGTGCTTGTTTCTTTCAAGGTTGACTAACTAAATTTTCTCAATTATCGTTTATAAACGTAGCTCACCGTGGTCGTTTTCGATGGTCTTATGACGGTTTGTATCAAGATGAAGATGGTTTGTTGTCTAGTGTACTTGGTGGAATAGTTCTTCCACCTGACGGTCTTTGGAATTCATCAAACGCATGTACAATAACACCTAACTTTATCAATGCTATTGCATGTCCATCATCGTTGGGTACACGGATACATAGACGGCGGAGCCATTAGGCTAGCGAAGTTCAAGCCTACCCTAGGTTGAAAGTGGGTAGGCTTAGCCTACCCTAAGCTGGAACCGGGTAGACCTTGATAGACTGTAACTGGAACAGATAAATGTTTGGATTGGTTGTTATATGCAAAATGGTTTTATTCTTGTTTAGTTTTGGGGCTTTTCTAACAAATAACGCATTATTACAAGATCATTTCATATTTTCTCTACTAGTAACTCGTTCGCAACGAAGAATTAGTTGAACGTTATTGGCATAAAAATTGACATCTAACTCGTGATTCTTAATTTAAGATAGCTGAATTGTTTCTGTAACTTCCGTTTAAAATCACTTTTAAATCTTAGACACTCGAATGACATTACTTGTGTCGTGTAGAAATGCGAGCTAAACAAAAATGATTAAAAGACGATCAAAATTATATGCTTATAGTTCACACTTAAAGTACTTTTAGTCGATTTCAGCCTGACTTCAACTCTATTTTTTTTTCAATGGTAAGACTTGATTTGTCCAAAACGTTGAGCTTACCCTAGATCGAAATCGTTCCGCCGCCTATGCACGGATACGATTTGCTTTTTATAAGGCTAGTTTAGGACAACATGGTCAATACTTAAATGTTTACGATCAATGCAATCATTGAACGACCGTACTTAATCTTGCTAAGCGACTTACACATCCCATGGGTTACATGATGACATATTATGAGCTAAAAATATTTATTTGTTTCAATTTGAAAATGCTAATATAAGTTTCTTATTTTTCTTTTTGTATAATAGAATTGACAAAATATTGTGAATATGTTTGTTTTTTTAAATTAGAGTTCAGTCAATTTTTCTTATTCAGGTGTTGATTATGGTTTAGAACCTGGTGACTATCTTATTATACTGTATATGATTGATTGTAAACCTGATATTGTTTATACAATATCAAGCGCAGCAGCAGTTAGTCAATCGGCTAGACCGCTGTCTGGTTCTACAAGTCAAAATGGTGATTGGTATTATAATACGACGACATCAATATTTTCCTATATTGGTAAGATTTTTCTTTTATTATACTTTGTAGTTATGCATAGTTTTACTATTATACCTAGTTAAAAATCCATCGACAAGTTCCACGTCAATCGATGGATCAATTTCATTAAATCTTATAAAATATTGATATCCTAATTGTGAACCACCACCACAACCTGGTCTCGGATTTCCTGCTACTGTTCGACCAGCTACGGCATTGTATTGGTCAAATGAATCAGATTGGTCATTTGCATTATAAGGTTATGGTGGATATGGTAGGTGATATTTGATGATGTATAATTTTATTTCATTTTGATTCGAAATTAGGAAGTGTAAAACCTACCAATGATACAAATATATATATAAATATATTCCACGTGGTATATGGCTTGTTGTCAATTATCCATTACCTCGTATTTGTTCATTATGTATCGATGGTGTACTTGAATTTGAACAAGTTTGTATTCTATTTTATGATGAGAAATACTCATTCGTTTTTGTTTATGTTTAGGGTATTGATGATACTCTTATTGTAGATAGTATTCTTATTAATGGTGGTCAATTGATTGTTGGTAAGTTGGAATTATCTTATTTTGAATTAATTGAAATGTTATATGAATAGGTTGCCCTAATAAACCACTTCTAAGGTCGATATTATGATTAATAGTTCTTCATCAGTCAATGTTCTATTACCTAACGAAGCTGGTTCTATTGGACCCAGAGTAATCGGTGCTTTAGGTGGTTGGTCTTGATATACATGGTATAAACCATAATGTATCACGGACACGTCTTAGTATGACTGCTGTAACTGGTCAAAATTCAATTGTACTAAATGAATCAGTTGATTGGATAGTTGGCGATGAAATTATAATAACCACAACCGATACAAATATTGAACATACAGAACGTCATACTATTGCTAATATTAGTATAGATAAAACAAGAATTGGAATAGTTAATCCACTGGTTTATACACATATTGTTATTCATAATGTATTTCCGAGTGGCCAAATATTTCATCTAGCTGGTGTAGTTGGTCTCTTAAAACGAAATATACGTATAATTAATCGAAGTCCATCATCGGAATTATTTGGTTTTCGAATTGTAGTAACTAATTATGCAATCAATATATGGAATTCAGTAGCAAGTGAATATACGAATACATATTATAAAGCTTACGCTCGATTATCGAATACACAATTTATTGGCTATGGTCAATAAGTTGATGCACCGAATGAAGATAAACGTGAAGGTATTCATATCTATAATCTTGACAATTGGAATCCGTCACGAGCAACTTTTATTAATTCATGTTCATTCGATGGTGGTTATTATTCAGCGTAAGTTATATTCCGTTAATTTTATGTTTGAAATTTGTGTTTTTTCTTATGATTCATCTATTGAAGAATTGGCATATGGCAAGCAAATAGTATTCCAATAACAAATAATATTGTATATAAAACTTATGAATCGGCAATTGTAGTAACAGAAAAGAATAATATTATAGACAATAATCTTGTTTCAACTATCTATTGGTCGAGTACAGCTCAACCGAAATTGGCAGTTTAATGCTAATGACGATGAAGCTATTATGTCAACAGATGCGATCAGTGTGATTATGAGGGTATTACTTTGATTGAAATTGAAATATAATGAAATGAATATTTCTAGAATAATTTGGTAGCAGGCGTAGAACGTTTAGCTTATCGTATTCAAGGAAATTCTTGTCCGGGCGCTGTGTTACCAAGTTATATAAATAATGATTATGTAAATAATGAAGTTCATTCGGCTATGTCTGGTATAAATTGTTGGCCTATGGATAAAGATTTTGATTATGATACAAGTAAGTTATTCAAATAGTCTTTAATATGATAAATAAAGGTAATTTTATTTCAGATTGTATATTAATTCGTGGTTTCAAGTAGAGTCATTTATTTTTTCAATTCTTTGTCTATTTACATTTTTTTTTAAATAAAACTTATAAAGCATGGTACTACGGTTTATATATTAATGCCGCTTGTAATATCATTATTGATTCTTGTACGGCAGCTGACATTAATGTTGGCATATATACATTTATTATTGGTCCTCTAGATGAAGATTTTTGGAATCGATTTAATTTCTATATATTTTCTTTTCTTCTAGCTGTATCACATGTAGCTGGTGATAATTCTGTAAAAATTGTTAATTCAAAATATGTCAGAGCCGATCACAAACTACATAAATTTATCCGCATTTACTAATACTTTTTATGACATAACACGGCAAGTTACTAGGCATATTTTAAATATTTTCGATAATTTTATGAGTCATGTTCGAGAATATTAATAATTATTTCAACATGAAATAGTTTCGCAAACGTTACTATCTTGAAAACTCAGGAAATACTAATCAAATCTATCTAATCTAATCGAACTTGTATTTTAGATTTTATTCTATTCAGAACTATGATGTACATTGTGCTCATAAGATTACCGGTGGTTATCTATTTTGGATTAAATTACAAATTCTAAGAACATCATCAGAAGATCTATGCTGCAATATTTAAAGCGAAGTTGTAGATTGCTAGTCTTTTCTTAGAAATCAAACTCACAAAAGACTGAAATGATTTTCCATTGATATTCTGTTTCGATTCACTTATAATCAAATTGAAATATTCGAGTAATGAACAACAGTGAGTAGGAGATAATCATATCGTCAAAAGTGATAAAGTACTCGATGAACAACTCTTCGTCCATTTAGAGCTGAACATATAGATTGACAAGTTCAGCAATGATAGATGATAATCCTCCTTTCGTCTTGTATATTTTCGGTTTATTTAAGCTTCTATTCATGGTAGAGCCTAACACGACTTAGTCTTGATTACATCTTATTTATCGAGAGAAGCAATTCAAATATGAAATCAACATCAAGTAGCTGCAACAAACATAAAACTAATAGTCATAAGCGATAGTTTATGAATATTCAAAGTAGTTTGTTATACAACAACAACAGCAAAAGATGCATAGACTCTAAGTTGATCATAAAATTCGAAAGATGAGCATTATTACGTCTTTTCTACTAACAGCAAAGTAAATTAAAGTATTCTTCTTATTTGTTTATCTTCTTTGACTCATCCAATAGTATCTCTTGATATTTAAATGATCAAAAAAGCATTGTGTCTTTCTTTCCCTCAAAATTTTGTGTATCTATAAATTCTCTGACCTTATATTGTCATAAAGCACTCTCACACAAGATCAAAAGATAATCTTTTCTTCTTTATACAAGTGACCGTTTTGTCATTTTGTTTGTGTATTTCATGGCAATAAATGCCAGCAACACGCCTCTTCACTTGTTATTTGTCACATCATCTCATATCATGCTTTGCTTTTCCTCTTCTTTTTTCTTCAAGCACGTACAATGAGAAAGAACAAGTGCGGTTCACATAGTCTCGTCAAAATTGTTTGATTCAGAAGCGGTAAATCGCACAAATATATATATATATATATACAGTTTTTTTTTTTATTTGATCATAGTGACGATGATGATGATGCATCTCAAAACAAATATAAACATAATAAAAGAAAATAATCGATCTACACCTGTCTTTGACCTTTCTCCGTTTTTAGTTCATTGATTGTTAATCTTCACTCAATTGTCATTCGTCATTAATCTCTAATCTTTTGTTTTTCACATCTTACAACGAAGATAAATCCCAAGCTTTTCGTCAATAGAAATTACATATCGATAATAGTAAATACTTTTCACATGTAGATTTATTGTTATTATTATTTTTTTTCGTTAAATAAACACACGCATATAATAAGAAAAAAAAACCGCTAATGAACAGAGAAGCAAAAGAAAATGAGTCGGTTATTGTTTAATTTTATTAATATTGTCCAACATCATTTGCTGCTGTTTGGGTTGTTGAAGAATTAAATAAATTCTCATGATCTTTTGGTGATGATGATGTGGAATGATTATTTACATTCGGTAAAATAGTTACTGGTTGTTGTAAATGTAGGAATGATGGACTTAGAGGTGATGACGATGTGCCGTTATTCATTGGGCACGTCAATGGTGCCATAAATGGATGATGTGAGGCTGGCGATGGTGTTGTTCCATACGGAAAATAGTACGAAGTTGGTGTTGGATAATATGTGTTTGAATAATACGCAGCCGCTGCAGCTGTATTCGGTGATATTGGTGAAGACGATGAACATGGAATACTAGCTGGTGTTGTTGGAGTATAGAAAAGTGATGGATCAAATGGTGACGTTGATGATGTTGGATATGGATCGAGTTTTGTTTGAAAACCTATTAGGAAAAAAGCAAAGAAAAACATGAAATTTGAATTCTCTTCCACTTTTTCTTCAAGGAAAACGAAAGTGTCATCATTCCGGAATAGCACATTAGTGGGATAGTGTCAGATTCTTTTGATGACAATTGTTTAATGTTTCATAGGTATTAGAGTAAATATAAAAAGTCAACGGAAATGATTATAAAACAAAAATCATTTACCATCATTAGGCGAAGATTTTCGTTGTGTTTGAGTATAATTATATGGTGATGAACGATATGATTGAAATCTAAGTCTTTCAGGTCCAGTTGTATGCATAGGCGATGATTGATGAGTAAAAAACATTGGATGATGTGAAAATGGTGATACATAATTATTCGCATTTTGTGATTGTTCTTCTAACATAATCATATCTCGATCTTCTCTAGAAAATGTAAAGATAAAAATTTTCTCATAAAATCAACACCTTAACTTGTTTGTATTCTTACCGTCTATTATTTCCAGTATCAAGAAATGCCTTAGCAAATGGATTGTATTTAATTTTCAATGCCGTTACCTAGAACATTAAAATTCCTGATAAACATCAAATAGAATTGAAAAGCAACTATCGCGATTTACGTCTTCATTTTGATATGCTGTTACAGCAATAAATTCCGTTTCTTCAAAACTTGTTTCATAGATTTTCTTTTTTAACATTACATCAATGATGGAAAGTTTTGGTTTATATTTATGTAAAGAATTGAGTACAACCTTCAAATAAAGAATTTAGACTTGTTTTTTTTTAAAGTTTCTCCTTTGAATTTCTTACTTGACATGGACCTGTTTGGTTCGTTTTATTTGTTAATTTAACTTTTGAAAATACGACAGTATCTCTCATCCATGTTTCACCATAATTAGGTGAGTCTGGATGTTGATAGGGTGTTCGTGGTAAAAGTGGATCTGGTTTAGTACCAGGTTGCCATTGACCACTGACATAACGCCAACGATGAGGATCGATTTGTTCGAATGATAATTCAACAGAATACATTTTTTCTGGTTCTAAACCTCGTATGCTTATTGATACAATAGGGAACATTCGACGACCAGCTTTAGTCACTCTGAAGAGAAAAAAACGACGGAATTTTTGTGCTTAGAAAACAAAAAACGATTAAAGAAAATAACTCACATCATTTCATTTGTTAAGTCATGAAATCGTTTCCATAAATCTCTATTCTGTAAACATATGCTAATATTTTCTCCATTATATTCTGGCTTCATCAGGTATTGAATTTGTGGATGTTGGTACTATAATCGAGTATGTGCGAAATTTAACAAAGAAAGAAAAAAATTAATTTTACCTTTCCATGTTGATGAGCGGGATGTTGCTGTGGCTGTTGCATTGAAGGAATATATTCTATCTTCAAGTCACACAAAAGTGAGAGATTCGAATTCTGACTTCCGACAAATATATGCGACATTTTTTCAACTCATTCTCTTTTTCGTTTTTATTCAACCAATAGGATATTGAGTTTTTTCTCTCTCTCTTCCGAAAAGAGAAAAAACGAATGAGAACCAATCAGATTTATCTAGACGAATATCTCTGATTTGAATAATAGTTAAGCAGCACAGACTAAGATATTCGACTGTCGGAAAAAAAAACTCGTTTCTGATACAGCTACAGATTTAGAAGAAAATCTTTCAACTCAACAGGTATTTTCGTTTGGGAGATTTAACAAGTTAGAGTTTGAATAAACTACCATGAATAATTTTTCGTAATCAAGTTTATTAGAAGGATGAAATGAAATCCTACTCTTCTTTTGAAATGACTCCACGAATTGAGTTATGTCTCCAATAGTTCAATAGAAAGAGTCATTATCTTTCTAAATCCTTCGTGAAATCTCAAAACTTCTTCTTTTGCCAATAGAGATATTTATAATTTCCATTCATCGATTTTATTCTGTAAAAAGAACTTCATTGTTTCATTAATTGGAATAGATTGTTTGTAAAAGAAAACAACAGAAAACGCTTCTCCAATTATGTTCTCAGTCAATGTAATAGCGTCTTCTTCAACACTTATCAATTATCATGATTCTTCTAACAAACAAAACGAGACGATATGTGAATGCAATTACACACATCTTTCACTTGTATAGCAGTCGACATTGTTATTCGTCATACAGACTAATTAATCAAATTTCGATGCATTTATTTTTATTTTATTTTATGACTCGAAATTCGAAGGTAGTAAAAAAAGCAAATCAAGCTGAGATTTTACGTCTCTCATACATATGTCAATTGATCTACTGTTTCGTGAGCCCATCATCACGGAAAACATTTCAATTAGAATATGATATATACTCTCACTTTGATGCTCTCTTACTAAGAAATAAAGGTGTTATAACGCCCAACGTACAGATCGAATTCAAGCATCATCTTCTATATCATTTTTATTTTATAACAGGGAATGGTTAAATCAACATAGAATCGAAGTTGTAAATCGATTATTTGCTACCAGTACATGTCGTTAACCTTTCTTGCAAGTTCTAATATTTGTTTTTTTTCTCTTTCGTGTATGTATATATATATATATACCAGCATTGAAAGATGACACATATACCACACTTGACTTGAAAAGGTGAAAGATGAAACTTTCCTCTCGTTGCCTTTTTTTTTTTTACTTCAAAGAATAAGTGGCATGAAGTCACTTATCAGAAGATGAAAAAGCGAAGAAAAGTTTTTATTTTATTTTTTCTCCTGTAGATTTAAAGAATTTAGACAACATCCGGATTAAAAATCCGGAAAGTCAAGTGATTAAAAACGATTGATATAGATGACGGAATGTTTATTGATTTTTCTTTTCTTTCACTTAATGACGTTAAATAAATAGACGTAAGCTTCTACTGTATAAAAGAGGATCAGCAAATTATGATGAACTTTCTCAAATCATGATACTATTGTCAATATAATTGCAAACATTCTTATAAGCTCAACAAGCTACTGAAATATTTCACACACGTTTTTCAAGCTTCAATACGACAAACAATACCGAATAAGAACTTTCTGCTACCGCAGAACAAATAATTGAATAAGATACCGACAATTTTCATTGCTTGTTTTTTAAATAATAGTGGGCTTGAGCTATAAACAACTTTGTCTTAGTTTCTGAATTAGTACTGGACTCTTCGAATGTCCTGATTGGTGATGGCAATTGTGTTAAAATAATACATCATGAATTGAAATACAAAGCTCACTCTTGTATGAAGAATTTCAGGTAGATAATCTTATGTGTATCGATAAAATGTAGATTATTTATTTATTTACGTGCCATTCAATAGAAATAACAAGAAAAATCTTTAAAAAAAAATCACATAAGATGCTGATGGTTGTTCTCCATGGTACTTTGCAATTGAAATGTTGACCAATTAGCCATTGCTGCTGTATGATGATGTTGAAATGTTGTCGACGAATTTGCATAATCAAACATATTCGGTGTTGGTTGATCTAGTAGTAACAGCGGAGGTGCTAAATAACACATTATATACCATAAAGAAACGAAAAAGAAAACAAAGTAGAAAACGAACAACTTACAATTCGATGACATTAAAGAATGATTGTAATGATGGTAGTATGGACGTGGACGATGAGTATGAATGGACGGATGATGTCGTTGAACTTGTGACGATGATGATGTAGCCGAATCATCAGTAGGAAATGGCAACATATCTGTGAAAATAAAAATATATAGACGCTTTTTTGTTTTGTTTTCAAGGAGATGGAAGATCAAAGATATATACGTATATTTAAGAAAGGTGTTATCGGAAAAAATAATCAACTATTTTAACTTACAATAAGGAATAGATGAGAAATGTTGAGTTCCATAATCTGTTTCACTTGTTTGTCCATCGTGTTCAGTTCTAGAGAAAAATAAATTCAATCAAATTAGAACATTCTTCTGAATGTTTCGTACCGATCTCTTGGCTCTTGAAAAGCTTTTGCAAATGGATTATGACGAATTTTCAATGCAGTTATCTAAAAATATTTCGAAGTTAATAATAGTAATGAATTGCCTTTTTTCTCTGTATAATTTTTTACTTCTTCATTTTGATAGGCCGTCACAGCAATAAATGATGTTAATGGAAATGTAAAAGTTTCTAGTAAAATATTTGGTTGTCCATTTGATAAGGATTGTAAAATATGTATTCGCGGTTTATATTTATGTAAAGAATTAAGAATAATCTATTAATAGAAAACAAGATGAAATACTGCAATGATTTAGTTTCCACGTATTTACATGATCATCTTTAGTTGGATTGGGACGATTTGTTAATTTAACATTTTTAAATTCAATTATATCCGACATCCAAAATCGACCATAGTTAGGTGACTTCGGATGTGAATAGGGTTCACCTTTAATCGTTACACCATAACGACGATCTTGATTGAGACTTGTATTATCTTGTTTACCATTGGTTTGCCATTGTCTACTAACATATCTCCAACGATAATTATCACATGGAATAAAATCAAGTTTAAAATCATATAAAGTTTCAGGATCTAAACCACGCACACCGACACGAAGCACAGGGAACATTCTTCGGCCACCTTTTGTTAAACTTAAATTTAGAAGAAAAAAACAAAATAGAAAAATGTCTCGTTATAATAATTTAGTTTTTCTTTCTTTCTTTCTTACATCATTTCTGTACTTAAAGATTCGAAACATGACCATAATTCAGTATCTTGTAACTCTAAATGTACAGGTGATTCTGTACGTGGATAAACTACACAATGTAGAAAAATAGATAATTAAAGAAATTAAAAGTAAAGAGCGAAAAATAGAATATACCTGTTTGAAGCATATTTTTTCTCTCTTTTGTAATATATGTAATAGCAATAGATCACGCCCAAGTGTGGAAAATGGAATGAACTTGTGAGAAGAAAAAAAAGCAAGAAATTTGAAGAGAAAGGAAAGCTAGAAAAAAAACGAACCCGTTAACCAATCGGAATGAAACTTGGTTGACGAATGCGAAAATGAAATGCAAGACGGCCAAACAAGAGTTTGATGTTTTTCGATTGACAAAACGAACGTAAATTTCAGTATATTTCATCAAACGAAAAATGCAGTGGTACTGCTTTTCTAATTCTAACTTCGTCACTAATTCACTATCGGGAAATACACAGAAATTGTTTGTTAAAATATCCATTTGTGTTAGTATGTTCTGTTGTAGTTCGATTTTGAAAATGATCTATACTGAAAGTTAACATTTATCACAGTCGATTTATTTCTTGTATATTTCTATAGAAAAAGACATACTGATGCACTTGTTTCAAGGAAATATTCATCACATTTGTTTTCGTTTCATTGCTTAATGGATTGTAAAATAATTAACAAGGCGTAAAATTATATGGCTTATATGTTTTTCTTTTGATTTTCACAGATATCTATCCTATGAGAAAATTCAAACGAAAAATATCTCAGCAGATATACGAGAATCATACAGTGAATGATAATTTCTGTCACTGAATTTATGACTATTACATGAAGTATTGTAAGTGGAAAATATGTTTCGGAAGTTTTTTTCTTCAAAAAAGAAACAATGTTTTCTAAGAAATGTGAAGGATACGAAAATCTAACATTAGTTTCTTTTGAAAATTTTATTTAATGTTTTGTTGATATTTAAAATGCATCAAAAATTGTGCATCAACTCATCGGTGGGCCACCAGAGGGCAATTGGTGGCAATTGCCATACCTGAAAAACATTTTTAATAGCGTATATGTAGTAACCAAAATATATCGGAAGCAAAATTTTGCAAAGCAAATGGAAAACATTTAAGAAATAGTATGGAACAAGAAAAATTGTCTTATATTGCACTTCTAAATATTGAAAAAGAATTTGAAATTAATATGGAGCAAATATTAACAGATTTTATAGCAAGAAAAGATACAAGAAAATGATTTTTTGAAGCGAAATCTTCTAATGAGTTTTAAACTCATTTTCAATTATATGTTTATTTCTTTTCTTCATTGCAACAATTGAAAAAAATAAAATAGATAACAGTGGGAGGGGGGACCAGCTTCAATTTTATTCTTAGAATGAATGGTTAACAGTCGTTGTGAAGTATTTTCGCAAGATTCAAAAACAGTTTTTTATCTTAATAATCAAAAATTATAATTTATTGCCATACGTCACTTTGCGATGCTGGCCCGCCGATGCATCGACTATAGATGATTTTTTTATACAATAAATCAACTTAGGTTTAATTTCAATTTATAGTATTGCAACTCTGCTCGAGCCAAACTTAAAATATTCAGACATTGATTCGTAAAATTTTATCAATGAAAAAGTAAAAACACAAATGTATTTCTATTGGTACTTTAGTTCTTTCTACGAATTCGATAATGAATTAGAAATTCGGATTCTATACATAGAATACATTTTAATAAGGCCGATAAAACGTAGAAGAATCAGAGATTTTTGATTCATTATACAAAGGTAGAACGTTTTTTTTATCAAAGTTTTCTCGCATGATATCTAGGAAAGAATTTCGAGGAAGATATTTTCTACTCAATATTTAGTTCTCGATCAACAATAAAAACGTAAACAATTGTTGAAAAAAAGGATTCAAACTATCTGCTGATCCTAATGAGAATGTAGAAATTGAATCATTTATTTTCATGCCAAAATATAACAATTTTTGTTTAAAGTATTTTTGACTGTGCTTTCAATAAAAATAAAACAGTCTAATGAAAATTAATTACCGGGTGTCGCAAAAGTTTTGCAACATGTTGAAAAACTGTGCTCTGTGACAAGCTTGCCACAATTCGTAGTTCATGCATTCTGATTTGAGTGCACACTTATGTTAGACACTAATTCAACCTATTAAATTTCTTTTAATTTCTTCATATATAATTTCAGATGGTTAAAAGTATAGATTTGCGGGAAGTAGCTATTTCCCATTTTAAAAATGGTAAATAGGCTCCTGAAATTGCAAAATTATTGGCAGATAAGGTTCATCGAACTACGGTTCACCGGCGGATAGATAGATTTAAAAGTTC
>OENM01001481.1:9001-33612 GCA_900239745.1 Rotaria magnacalcarata | reverse complement strand
GATCCGCTGAGTGCGATCTTATGAGTTAGGGTGCAGGTGGTGTTGATGATGAGATTGGAGTCAGAACATGTAGCATATCTTAGATGCATAATCGTGTACTTCTTGGTAGATTTCGCCTCGGCTACTTTCCAGAGTTGAAAAAGTGGTTTCTAAGTAGAGTGGAAATTTTTTCTATCTAACTGATAACCTTACTTCGTTCAAGAAATTTCTGAGTGGGACAAAATTCCTGAATACTCCAAAAACAAACTACGAGTATCGCAATATATCTTTGTAAGTCTTGTCGAGCTTCGCCTAGACGTACTTTCCAACCGCGTGATACTAAGTTTCAAGTAGATCTGGATCTCGATAAGTTATATCAGATGAATGCTTGTTTTTCAATTGGAACAATTTCTTATGCTGAAAATTGCCATTTAGTTTCCTTTTATTTTTCCTTCGAATTTGTTTAAGACACCGGCAGGATTACTTTTCAGCAATTGCATAACAAATTATCAAAGCTGTCTAGCAAATCCTTCGGTAATTTTCGTTGTTTACTTGATTTAAAGCTTAAAAATTTGCACGATGGACGCGCTAGTCATATCGAATAGGATACTCATTGAAATTCCACTATTTCTGATTCGCTTCGTTCAATAAAAGTGGAAGAAAGCGTTACGTTGACAGCGCTAGCCCATCTTAGATGTGAAGAGGAAGAGAGAGAGCGAGAAACAAATGTATTGGCACTTTATTGTGAGCGCATACTGATTCGATATAAGGGTGTCACGCATCATTTGTAACTAAATAGTAATGCTTCAATACATTTCACATTAAAATAATTCCTAATTTTTTTAAGTATTATATAGAATTGCACGAAGAAAGCACTCATCGCTAGGTTGTGTTCCGTTTTAAGCTCATGAATGCAAATAAATAATCAGAGTTTGATTCGCACGATGACTCGATATGAGAAAATGTGTTCATCAGCGACTAATTTTCGGAGAAGTCAGTTCATTGACATGGTCATCTTTTGAGAAACTACCTAAATGGGTTTGGGAGCAGTCGTCTATTTTAATTCTTACCAGTTTCCATGAAATGTAACAATTAGGGAGTATTTATCCATTTGTCGCAAAAAAGACGCATACTATGTACCAATGGAGAATTGTGTTAGATAGAGCAATTCAAGATCTAGTAGGAAAATGATGAGACGCTATTGAAAAGTACTTCTAGCCTGATCTCGACAAGATTGACAAAGATACGTTGCAATTTAAGTAGTTTTTTTTGGAGTATTTAGTAATTGTGAGGCTCAGATATTTTTGAATCCAGTTGAGATTATGAACCCGATAGAGTTTTTCGCTCTGCTTTGAAACGATCGTTTTAATTCTGAAACGTAATTTGGTGCGAATCTGAACTTAAGATATCCTAAGTACAATACCACTGTTGTCGGAAGATAAGAATTATTCGGTTTTCAATCACTTTTATTTTTTCAATATGCAAAACGTACAAAAAAGAAAAACGAACAAGTCAAAACCCATGTCACCAAAATCGCGTCACTTTTGTCGATTAATCTCGATTTTTATCTGCTGTGTTGCCATAGCAACAATGGAAAAAAAATCGCCGATTACTTGTGAGATTTTATCGCGATTAATCTCTCAATTAATCGGCGATCTTTTTCCATTGTCGCTATGGCAACACAGCAGATAAAAATCGAGATTAATCGGCAAAAGTGGCGCGATTTTGATGACATGGAAATACATCCGACGCGAACACATATTCATTGAGCATGCATCATGGATGTTAACATAGGAATAGTGGGAGATGACGGTGAAGCAGAATCATAAGGTAATAAATGAAAGGTGAGTAACGGTTCTAAGGCTGGTAATTTATCAGCTGATTCTTTTCGAGAATCAGTACTCATCAACTGTTGACCATTATTATGTTGCGACGAGTTAATCAATTTGCTGATCGGTCCAAAAGTACGCTTGCTTATGCATTCGTCGACAACATCTTTCGGTAGTGGTACTTGTGTGCCATCGGCAGACACGATTAAAAATAACATTGGAGGAGTTGGCGGCGGCCTACTTAAATGTAGCTCGCCGTCTAACAGTAAGCGTTCGACTAGGTTACCACCATCAATATTACCATTATGTGAATAAGAACGAAACAGCATGAGCTTGGGTGTGTTCTTTTCAATGGCATCAACGTCATCGATCAATCGAGATAAATTAATTCCATGGGTAATCTCATGTGCTAATACGACGGCGATNAATAAGATTCCAGTAGATTCGCAAATTACATCCATGCTATCTATAGTAGAAAAAAAACAGAAATAAGCTGTTCGATAGATAACAAACAAGTTCTTTTTGTCATAGCCCTATGAGCTGTCTTGCCCAAAAAAAATGTATTTTTTTACCTTGTTTTTCTCGATTCACGTCAAAAAGTTGATGATTCAAGAATATGGTTGGTGTATCATCATCCGTCAACTTGGCTACTGCACAGTCCCGAGTAAAGTCGAAAACTTTTTCTGCTAAACCAATAGCATTAAATTTAGGATCAGATGGAGATTTCACTGACGTTGGGTGTGGTATGCTAATCTCAAAAGACGAGATGAGATTGCTTAATGTGGTGCACGGATCAATATCTTTGCGATTTTTCGGTGGAGCACGCAATAGTTCCAAACACATTAATGTGTTCATTGACGAACTCAGCTGATCATAAACACCATCATAAATATTAAGCCACATATATAGTATATGTAGGTGTTCCCTACGAAGAATGTCAATAAGAAGCAATCGAGCTCGATTGATCCAATTCATCATTCGATTGCGATCATCGACTGAAAATAATCCATCAAGGTTGCAGCGTCGGAAACTGAACGTGAATTGAGAAAATCCATCAGCTGAGAACAAAGACATCCCGTGTTTATATTCACAGAGAATTTTTTTATAATCTGATTACAAATAGACAATGAAGATACAACAATAAAGTCGTCTTTGTCGTTTGCCGGATGGAAGAAAAAAAGAAACATGCCTGGTTGTTCGTTCAATTAGCGAAGATACTAATAGCCAATCGGGTAAACTGACCAGAAAAATGTCGCTGGTCGGTTTTCTCTGTGAGGTTTTTTACTAATTATAAGGTATGCTGCTTTTCATTCAAATGACTAATCGACGAATATTAAGTTAAAACGAATCTTAGAAACGCATAAGAAGAGAACAAATAAAAAATAATTAAATTTTTTAAATTTAATTTCCTCGCCTATTTTTCCTATACTTCGAAAAGATCGATATATAAACACTTAGGCGAAAATGGTTGTTAGTTTAAACATTTTTCTTTATGAATCAGAATCAAATTATATGACAGAAAAAATTCAAAGAGTATACTTTATAATACTGACAGAAATATTCCATGTGTCAATATTATTCAAGATGCGAAATAAACAACACTTGGCTAAAATTGTTTGAGCATTCTATTAGCTTTTTTTCATTATCAAGGGTAAAAGCGATATGAAATTAATTAGCAAATATATTATTGATGAAATCAAAACCGAACGATCTTGGAGAGCAATCCGATTCAATTATATATTATATAAAATCCTCTACAATCTATTACATAGAATTAGTCTACGCACTTGATTTACTTGGTGATGTTAATGATTTATTCTATGCATAGAATCTAGTCGCACCGATGAAATAATACAAATTAATAAATACTTGATAATCATTTATATTTGAGCTATGAAAAAAATGATGGTTTCCTAAATATTATTAGGGCATAATTTGTGCATAAGCGTTGGTGCTATCTGTATACAAAGACGAAAAATGATTGAAACTGGAAACACCCATCTAAGGCGCTGCTGCCTGAAGCTAACAATTTTAATTGAAGTTTTCATAATCACTGAATATTCCTGTCGATTGTGTCGATATCTTGTCTAGTCTTCTCTCTAGAGTCTTTTCATGTAAGAACAACTTTGTATACTATATTTATTTCATTGATTTGACGTAATAAACAAGTACTATTGATAAAATTTTGCTTATACAAAATTCATAACGACCAATCGGCTCGATGAATAGTAAACCTATTGAAATCTTTTTATTGGCTTACGATTGGTGATTATTTTCTCTTTGGAGTAGTCAGTCTTTCTTGCTTTTGTCTGAAGAGGTCCAAGTTTCGTAGCTATTTAAATAAAACAAACAAGTAACGTTCATCAACATCGAAAGTCGATTTACTGGGATCTAGACTGACAGCGCTGAACACGAGAAATGCATGGATACGACTGAAAATCGGTTGTCTGTACCAGAAGCTGGCAATGAAATTGTCGAAGAAACCAGTCGATAAGTTGAAGGGGAATCTGTAGGGGGGGGGGGGGGGGGGGNGGGGGGGCGGGAATAAGTGAAACTAATACAAGAATCAGACGACAATGGAAAGTTTTCAAGTAAAAGCACCAAACATGAAGACGAAAGGCGGACAGAAGGGGTCTCAAAGGTCCTCAAGGCACGGAAAGATTGAGTCTTACCTAGCCAGAAAAATACATGGTTCAGAAATTTTGCGGTGGTTAACGCAAAGTTTTGTAGGGAATCAGCTTGCCCCCTCCACTGGCCCGATATCCAGTGCAGGATATTTCGTGTGACTCTGCTATGCATCCACCCATGGTTTGTGCCATAAAAATGGTCATTTGTGGCAATGGTACAAACAGACACAGGTGAATTACGGTTTCTTAACCCTAGCCTTTCAGTCTACGGAAACTATTCACGAACTTCTTTTTGTTTTTCAAAATCTCTGCAATTCTTACAGACAATAGGACGAGGAAAAAACGTATAAATGAACCATTTTTTACATCCATAAGTAACGTCTTCACCGCATTCACATGTTTAACAAAAGCATAAAGATTCGATCTTATTTCTGACAAAAGCCGACTCAATTGTAATACGGTGTATTTTATTATAATTTAATTAATACACGAGCAGAAAAAGAAAGAAGCATTGGCACAAAAGACGACAAGGAAAAATAAAACAAAGGCAAAAGGATTACAAGAAAACAAAATAGATTGAAACAAAATGATGACTACAAAAGAGAGATGATGAATGTCATGTATATGCCAATCTGAAAATTTTGACTAGAAAGCAAAATACAATATTTCAATTATATATCTACAGCTTTTGATTTCTTAAATTTTTATATAAATTGAGGTTTATAAGCGAGATAAGCTTTTAGATTGTCCGGTAAACGTAGTAGTTTAATTTGTTTTCTATCCACATAACGTAGAATATTTCGTCGTGTTACTTCCTTTAACGTTGTACATGTATATGGCAATGAGTAAACTTCAATAAGTCGCACATTTAATGATGGTTCAATATTTTTTAAGACAGCTAATGTTGAACCACAATTTGATAGCGATGGATAGATATTAAACAAAAGTGAGAATTCATTTGTAAATACAAACGGAGAAAAAAATGGGCCACGATAGTCGATAATACTTCTTGTATGCAATAATGTCGAAGAATTAAGAATATAAAGGAAATAATTACGTTTTACACGTTGAAATATTGGAACTAAAAATAAAAACAAAATTTTTCAGCTGATGAATACAATCAGAGTGTTTCCGTTCTGGCGAAATAGAGAATATCATTTTCCTCAATTGTACATATCGCTTGGGGCAATAGTTTTCATGTCGTAGATAACCCGACTTGACAAAATTTTGTCAAGTCGAGCCGTCTATAGGAAATTAAAAAATTTTTGCCTCGCCCGGTAAAGACGGATTTTTCCTGCGTCATACTTACGTGTACATAGAACAATGATAAGATGTCCATCGTTTGAATATTCTACACGATAAACTTTTGTTTTTAGTGTATGATTTGAACAAACAAGTACACGATCTTTGGTAATATCTGTTATTTGACCACGAACCGTATCGAATTCTGCTAAACGCGAATGACCATAACGTGGATCGAAGGAAAACCGTTGATCATAACCTAGTGACCAAAAACAAAAACATTTTCCTTTGATTATCTGAATTTTATTTTAAAAAAATACTTACGCGCTGGTGTTATCCGAAGTATAGCATAGGTTTTTATATCAAATACAACGGTTACTTCGTGTATCTGATGACTATATGAATGTTTATCTTCGTAATCAGGTGTGATTAATAATTTCGTTCGATCAGGGGATATTAAACAAGCATAGGATCTCGCATTGAAACGATGCGCAACAGAATTTAATTTTCGAACAATCCGACTATTCCATGTTGATGATGATGATAAATAAAACGTTGGCGATGAAGATGACGATGATAGTAATACAGATTCGTGATTATCCATGCAATTACACGATAATGATGATAGATAAGGCGTGGAACGATGTTTAGTATCATGAATTAAATTTTGAGAATTTTTACTATTTACAACATCATTTGCGTTTGATATTGCATATGAACGTGTACTTGCAGATTTTGAGCTGAAATTAAATGGGAAAATATTTTTCGTAAACAAACGAATAATTCGCGCAACAAAAACTATTTGAATCTTCAGAAGATTTGAAGCTATTCTAGACTTTTTCTACTCTCATTTGAGAATATTTTGAATAAACAAAAGGACTTTCGTCGAGATCTAAATTTTTTATCGCAATAAAACTTCTCCTGTTCTACATCTTAAAAAGACAACATCGATTAATATCTCACCGACTGTTCGATTTTCCAAATCGAATCCTCGACATTGTCGATGACAAGGTATTGTTAGATATATTAGAGTTATGATTAGTATTATAATGAGTAGCAATAGCAGCTGAAGCAGTTACCAATGTACATCGTGCTGAGCCAGTTAAATAGGAAACTTTTTTTGTATTATCAACAAATTCATATGCATCATTTTGCATGTCTAAACGATTTTCAGTATCATTCAATAATGAACACGATTTAATCGGCGAACGTTGCGGTTCACTGGTATGATAGGCATTTAATGTTGCCGTTTGCATTAATGAACTATGCCGATTTGGTGCGTTTGCACGTGCTGTTGAAACCGTCAGTTCAGCTGAAGGGATAGGCGATGATTGATGCCGTTTGGTTTCTCGATGAAAGCATGTACATTTTTTTGATGAAATTTTCTCGTCGGATGATTCCGTCAATATAGGCCGATCAAATACAAATATTTCGACCTGAAAATAAATTCGATAAATAAAATAGAATAGGCATTTGTTTTTAGTAATGAACCTACTTCATTATTTCCTTTCCACAATTGAAAGACAATGAATTCGTCGCAGCATGCAATAACACGATTTAACCGGTGAATACGTTCGCGTACGGTATTATCATTCGTACGATACCGTTCAATATTGGATGGGACTGTTAATATAATATCGTCTTCGCCATGTTCACTCAATATAAATTGTGCGTCGCCCAGACGTGTTAAACTTTTGAAAAATCGTCCATTGACATAATAGACTGGTTTGGGATTTAAACGTCGTGAATCCGAATCACTCGATGGCATTGTTGATGCACATGTAACAGTCGACGATGAGCTCGATAATGTCATTGCTGAACCAACTAGAGCCGATGCGGATGGATTTTGATTGTTATTATTATTACGAATATTGGATTTATTAGTTAGAAACGATATAGACGAAGGAACAGATGAGGATGTCAATTGTGTTTTAGTTTGTACAATAAAATCATTTGTTAACGATAACGACGTTGATACAAATGAGGTAGGAGGTGAAAATGAACTTGAAGAAAGTGATGGGAGAACGGACAGTATAGTATTGTTATTGGAATTATTATTATTGAATATTATTTCACAACCACTATCAGTACTAAATTGATTGAAATGACCAAAACGACGTGCATCATGATAGATCCATTTTTGATACGGAATAACAACGATTTTACGTGCACCAGGGGGCTGGGGAACACCGGGAAGTTGTTTTTTATTTATTGTTATGCCGTTACCCATCTAGAATTAAGAGAACAAGAAAATAAAAATGCAAAAGTCAAAATTTAATATAACCTCCGTAATAAAAACTAAACTTTCCTAGTTTTTTTTCTCTCAATTAAAAAAAAAACAGAAATGTTTTCGTCAAATTTTTAATCAAAAGACAAAAAAACGATTTTTTGCAAAAATGTGAAAAGTCCATTATTGTATTAAATTGAAATACACTCATGCACACGCACACACGCACATTGAAATGAGTCAATATATTTTTCGTCGTTGTCGTCGTTTAGTCTGTAGGATTGATAAACGAAAGCAGAGGCAAAAAGAAGCAAAAAGAAAGAGAAAGTCAAGATGAACGACACGGCACACAAACAAATAATAAATGAACATTGTACAAATTCGGTTATAAAGAAAACAAATTTTAGGGAACGTAAAATATCATTCTAGAGAGTGGAGACAAGGCACAAATAAATATTTATATTTATATATATATATACGCGTGTAATATTGCAAGAAGACAAAAAAAAAGAAAAGAAAATCGACACTGTACAAACAACAAAAAATATATAAATAAGAAGGCCGAGAGAGACTAGAGGCGACAAGGAGAAAAAGGTGGGATTGAAATGAGTACATAAGAATTGCACACTTGCACGCATATATAGAAAGAAAAAAAATTTTTTTCTTCTTCAGATCAACAGAGGAAAAACAGAATTAAACTACACAACTACATTTACATATTTAAGATCGAAAAAAAAATGCAGCAGCAGCCTGAGATGACCAATACATGTGTGAGTATCACCCATCTATATATTTATGTACGTGTGTGTGTGCGCGCGTGCGTGCTATTTTTTTTACAATGTAGGCAAATATCACAATATGCGAGACGAGAAAAACAGAGACGCGAACCGAAAGAAATGAAAAACAGGAAAATTAACTTTCTCGTTTCAAGGTAAAAGGTGGTCAACACCTGGCAATGTGTCTGACGGTAATGGCTTGCCAAATAACGAAGGCAATATTGAATCAGTTGCATTTGGATTATTATTTCCATTCATATATGGTTCAAAGTCTCCAAAATTAACATCATCAAATGATGCGGCCGTATCGAAATCATCGTTTAATAAAAGAGAATTTAAATTTGTATCACTACCCCATGCTGTTGTAAAATCAAAGGAATTAAAATCTGCTTGCCATTGTTGTTGGTCAGCAACAATCGGTTGTATAGGTGGTGGTGGAACCGATGATGGCTGTGCAGGAAGAGGAGGAGGAGGAGGGGGTGGCATAGTTACTGATGCTGGTTGTTGTTCTTGTTTGAGCTTTTTAGGTGCTCGACGTCTTGGCGGCGGTTTATCCGGATTTGTTTTCCTTGCTGGACTAGATTTCGCAAGTGGTCGAGAAGGTTTAAGTGATAAATTATCGTTTTGTTCCGTCGGTGTTGTGTGTTCAAATCGATGTATCGTATCGATAAGATTGTCAACGCCAGAAAACGACGATGGATTAAGTCCTTTAAGTAAGCTACTCAATGTTCGAGGTTCAACAACACCGTTTACTACTAGACAATTACCACCATCATCTAAGGTTGATTGGCCACTTGGGTTAGTACTATTTTGTTGAGCAGGAGCAATAGTTCGATTCGTATGAGGTGTATTATGAACAATATGTTCTGCTAAAAATAAAAAAGCGTATAAATAAATCAATTCAAAATCAGACGCTAATCATATTTTCTAGAGTAAAATATGGCCTCTATCATAGTCTACCAACGACAATAGATCCTCATGGGAACCATCTATCTTATTTCTTTTAATATTTTCCTCAAAGCTTCGCACTCTCGTTAGTTTGCTTTTCCCCTGTTACAATAGTATTGTTAGAACTATTTTCGTCTTTTAGATATAGAAGGTTTTAACTCAAAGAGATCATTCCTATCAATCATAGAATTGTTTTATTTAGACACGCTCTCATAATTGTGTAGTATATTCAAAATTGACAAATCTATTTCATTCATGAAAATCGCGAGTGTTTGAATATTATGATTGATAAAATTTTTGTCTTCCTTAGTTCTTCTTAAATAAATTAATTTTTAATTAAAAGTAAAATTTGTTTTTTGAACAAACCATCTGGTTGGGATATCGATGGTGTTAGAACCAATCTTTGCTGAGATGATTGATCATGTGTAAGTTTCTGTTGGATAACATATGGTTTATTGTTAATAAAAAATATTTGTTGGGGCTGTTTTCTTTCGCCATTATTATTATTGCTACTACTACTAAAAATAATTTGTTGTGATTGTTGATTATAATCGTTTGCAATTGTTGTTGTTGGTACTTGAAGTACAACAGACTGCCGACTAGTTGAATTCGTAATCGGCAATAAATTAGTTGTTTCTGTACAATTTTTTAATCCAGACGAAACACTAGGAGGTTTTTTCTTTATGGTTGCCGGCGATGGTGGTGGTGGCGGCGGCGGCGTACTACTGCGTTGTTGTTGTGTTTGGGCTTTTTGAAAAAGATGATTGACAATTGCATTCGAATCCGATGAAGCTCCGGATGCAAGCGCCGATAAAAGAAAATTTGTTGTTGATGGATCATTAAAATCAATCATTAATGGTTGTGACGCATCATTAGTTTGTTCGCTTGAAGATTTTACTAGGGTATATTCATCCGAATTGATCGTTGTTGTTGGTACAGGTGCAATTGGTTTTGGCGTTGTTTTCGGTACCATTAATTGTGTTTGACTGTTGTTGGTACCCATTGGAGAGATCACATCAATTTGGTTGGGAGTTGTCGAACAAGGCTTTTGAGCAGCAGCTGGTGATCGAACAAAATCCGGTTTAAGTGCATTAACATTTAATGTCACTGGTTTGCCAGTTGCTGATAGAGTAGATGATGTAGATTCAACATGTACGCGTTTATTATTATTGTTGTTGTTGTTGTTGTTCGTGTCTCTATTCGGTGAAAGAAGAACATTTTGTACACCAGATAGAACAGCAAATGTTGATTCATTGGTTGTTGTTTTAACTTGTTCAAATAGAGATGGAACTCGAGCGATCACATTTGTATCGGTGGTTGACGATGGTGTTAGAACGTTGTCATTTATGTAACGAAGATTATTATTATTATTATTATTATTTTGATGATGAGTCGACGGTGATGTTGAATTTCTATGCACTAGATTCGTTTGCGATGTCGATGAGACGGATGCCGGAGGAGAAAGAATCGACGATGGAACTGGCTGATGATTATCATGAGATGGTTTGACCGCCAATTGAGCAATGGCAGGCGGAGTAACGGCTGTTTTACGAGGACGACCACGCGGCCGTTTCGACGGTGGAGTAACACCAGTTTGTTGCAATGGGGTCCATGTCATCGATTGGCCACCTTCGATTGCTTGATTTGTACTGTTAACAAAAACGGCTGATTCATTATTTGCTTGTAGAATATTTGATGAATTCGATGCACAAACAAATACGTTTCCATTTGCTGTTTCAGCGTGTGTTCGTTTTCGACGTTTAACTATTTAGAATAATAGAAAAAAGAAACACTATGAAATCTTAACAAAACACAAACAACGATATTTACCAGGTTTTTGCTCTGTTTCACAAAACGAATCAATACAATTTGTTAATGTTGCCATTTCTAAAATGTTCGATTTTTGTCGACAATGAGTACCTTCCAGTACTTGTGTTACTTCCCAAGATTTCGATTTTATAGTCGAATCAAAATTGAAAACCTATTTTAGAAAAATAAAATGCCGACATACAATAACGTATATTTTAAACAAAGAAAAAAGATCTCGGCATTCATTTTCATAAGGATATCGCAAATCTTTACCGAACGAACCTTATCAACAATAAGCGGACATTGAAGACCACACTTGCATGATGTCGGCGTTTCTAGATATTGACGTATAGCATCTAACGAATCGAGTATAACATTAGTTGGACTAAAAAAAGAACAAACGGATGTTTGAATAATGATTAGAAACGAGAAAGCGGATATTCTACCTAAGATAAACAACAACATCTGGTGCTAATATTCTTCTTTGCCATCCATAAGGTACAGGAAGGAATTCCATAAGTTGTGAATTATTAGTTGAATTAAAATTTGAAGTTGATAAATTTTTTGTTAGTTTTTTACTCCGCGAAAGTGTTTCGTCTTTGAGAATAATTCTTGTTAATGCTTTTGCTTCTTTTTTAACACGTGATTTTTTAATAATTGTTGAATGATGCTGTTGTTGTTGATTTGTTGAACTAAAATTAAATGAATCAATGTGAATATTATAATTTGTTGTTGTTGTTGTTGTTGCATTCGCTTGATGTTCATCAACTTCTTTGATATTTTTTAATATTTGTGAAACAATTTCTGTTGTTTGTTTTTCATCGAATTGACATTTTTTTGTTACGAGCTCATTATTCAATATATTCGTTGGTTGTTGTTGAACATTAGTCGTATGAATATTAACGTTATAATTATTCACACTAATATTATTTGCTGTTATATTACTTAAATTGGTTGTATTTTGCATTGAATTTGTTGATTCAATGATTGTTTTTGGTTTAAATGGTGAAGGTAAACGTGTTACATTAATTAATGGTGGTTGTTGTTGTTGTTGTTTAACAGATGCATCATGACTAGACGAAGAAGAGTTTGTAGTAACTTGTTCAGATGGACGTTGTTGTTCATCTATCTGACTAACAAGTGATGATTGTGAATGAACAAATCGTACGAGATGTGTTGGTGAAGCACTACTACTACTATTCAATTGACTAGATGATGGTAATAGTTCACTGCAACATGATTGAACAAGTTCATCAATTGTCACATTAGCAGCAATCGCCGACGATGATTGATCTTCATTATTTGTAGTAGTAGCAGTAGTTGTAGTATTTGTTTCATTTGTAAATGATGTTTGCGTTGAAAGATATGTTTCTGTTGTTGTCGTCATAATACGAGTTCGAAAAACGAACTATGATAGATTTTAATGATCATATGGATGTGAATTAATTGAAAAACAAAATCTAAAAAATGAATTTATCTTAATTATTATTGTTTGTTTTCTTTCTTTGCTCTCTATGAGTATTATTGTTGTTGTTATTGTTGTTTGTTGTTGATTTAACAACCATAATCAAATGGCTATGGACGCCTTATTGAAATTGATAATTGAAATTATTTTTTATTATTTTTTATAGGTATATTTTTATGAAAAAAAATTATAGACAAAACGTTTTTCTTTGTTTTATGGTAAAAGAGCGTAGCGACATCTATATGATGATGCATGTTGTCACTATTGAGATTTCTCTATTCTAAGAGTAAATAACAAAATATCCACTTTTAGTACGTCTCTTGGCCTCAATATTCATTTTTAAAAAGAAAATGACAACAGTAAAACTACTTCATTCTCGTAACAATATATTCAATTTATCATAAACACGCTTTGCTTCGCGTTGACCACTCTGAAAAGCACTATCAACACATCCAATAGTTCCTCCATAATTTGTATGTTCACCTGCCCAATGTATTCGATTATCGTAACATTCTCTTGCTAGTTCTCGTGAAGTTTCATGTGTAGCACCAACTTTAAAATTTGAATATGCGCCATAGGCAAATGGATCGCAGCTCCATCGAGTAACTAACCATTTTATTGGTTTTGGTATTTTTGGATAGATGGGTTTTAAACATTGAATAATTTGTTCAATGATTTCTTCATCTGTTTGTTGTTCTAATTTACGTGCAAAATCACCACAAACGAATGCAACAAGTATATGATCATGTGGATGACAAACAAAAAATCGAAAGCTATTTGAAGCAATAAAAAGATAATCAAATTTTTCATCCCAAAACGTCGATGGATATTGAATAAAAATTTTATTCAACAATCCAAAACCCATTTGATCAATAGCATTTTGTTTCCAATCGGGTAATGGTGGAGTAAACTGAATTGAACTTGCTTTTAAGCAACCAAGCGGAATTGTAATCAGAACATATTTCGTTAAATAATGACGATTATCTTTTGTAGTTATACGAATAGGTTCGTTCTTGTCACTGGGAATATCAGTATTTGTAACAATTGTATTTAATTGAATAGGTAGAGGATTTCGTTCAACTATCTGTTGAATAAAAGTACCTAATCCAATCGGAAGAGTAAGATCACATGTTTCAATACCATCATCGGATTTTAAATATGATTTAACTGAGAGTTGATCAAGATTCGATGCTTCATAATGTTCAATATAGGCAAGATTCATTTCAACAAGACGACGCATTTGTTCATCTTGAATTTTTTCATATTTATCACGAATAATATCCAACATAGAAATATCTTCATTGTCTAATGAATATTCTTTCATATTTTCACATAAATCGTCAACAAATTTTTCAGCTTCATTTAGTAAAGTTTCAGATAATAATGATCCATCAATATCATAAAAACCAGTGTTGGAACCATGAAAAAAATGATAAAGGAATTGATCTTTATCAGATGGAGTATGGTGTACAGCAAGAGGATTTTCTGGACGATAATGATGAATCCAACGTGCACCTAAATCAATAGGTTCACTACTATTAAAAGTGTGTGTATCAGTATAAGCTCGACCACCAACACGATCGCGAGCTTCAAGAATTAAAAATTTCGGAATAGATGAACAATTTTGAAGTTCTAATCCAGCTGCTATACCAGCTGGACCACAACCAATGATAATAATATCGTATATACTATTGGACGTGCTCATCATTTAAATATTGTTTTACTTTAGTACAAAGAGCGGACAAAAACCGTGTGCACTGATAACAGTAATTGGTAAATCATGGAAAATGAATTTCATTAGATATTTTCTTTTTATGTATAATATGATATTAAAACGGCATAGGCAGTTCTTCTTTCTTGATAGAAAAAAGTTCGATTTCAAAATCATAATTATTATCTGGTTTGACTTGTAATTGACGTAACGAGGTCGCTTGAAATCGGTTCTTATATATTTCAATGTATTATCTATTTTTCTACGTGTCATCAAGTTCCAGCTGCCTGGTCATTTTCAATTAAATGAAATGCACAAATTCTTGTGCTTCTCGGGAATTCTACGATAAAGATTGAAATTAAGATCGATCCACACCCACACCTGCTAGCCTGTGGGTGCGAGTGCGAGTGTGAGTGTGTGTCTTTAGCATCAAATAAATCATTTCATATCCATTCGACTGGTTTATTATCGTTACTGGCTTTGAATTTTTCTTTCGAGAATTATTCAAAATAGATTTTAAGCAATCTGGAGAGTCCTTTAGCAGGGATAAAATCTAGATTATGCCAACGTCTTCACAATCTCACACTCTCAAAAAGATGTAGGTGTTCACTACAGAACTCTGCCCATCACTGTTTAGTGCCATATCCTTATGTTTTGTAGAATTTGAAGTTCTTCGAATGAAGTCATATAAAGCCATTTATCTTACGAGTATGAAGTGAGAAAATAATTAAATAAAGTAAATGTTTGATTTATTTTTATGCATGAACTATTCAGAAGGATATGTGGCACTTCTCATAATTTCAACCGCGGTTTTTGCTCTTGGCTCGAATCGCACTTCATCAATGTATCCGATGAAACCATGGTGCATAAGAGGAATGTATCCTGGTTCCCAATGGTTGTATGTGGTACCAATCGTAGTGATGCTTAATGTGCGCTGAAAGGGAGCAGCTGGATATTTCGAACCGTCGAGCACACCGTTCAGCCAAACTTGTTGCGTGAGAGTTATCAGATTGTAGACGCATGCGACATGACTCCACGTATTCACTTGTAACACAGTCTTACCTACTACATCGTTGGCATAAAAGCCACAATGTAGTCTTAAGCCGCGAATCACGAAGTGCAAACACATATTAGGACTGTTCTCCGAACAATGACCAAAGAGTCCGGAGTCACCGTTTGTTAAAGAAGTTGGATAAATCCACATTTCTATTGTAAAACTAGAACGTTGCAGGGGAAGCTGATCTGATAGGATAGCAACATATTGAGGAGAAGATTGCGTGAAACTGATGGAGGCGCCTTTTCCAAGTACACTCTGAGCGTACATTGGGCGGCCAACAGGAACACCATTAAAATTATTGAAAGAATCATGAGTATTGCTATCGAACGACCAGAATGCAGAGAGTGATTTCGCACCTTGGTATGAATTATTGGTATTTTCTGATTTACGGCTTCGTATATCTGTCTTCGATGAGCATAAATCTTCATTGTCTAATATTTCCGGAATACACACAGATCGTTTACCACAGCGACGGCTTTTTATGCATAGTTTACCAGGTCCACAGGCTGCAGTATCATTACAGTGTGTGATGTTTGTGCACGAGATCAGCCTATGAACACATATTCCGTCACTGTCGTCACTATCAGCCAAAGATGAGCATTCACAGTTGGAATTGCAGGTGCAAGCACCAGGCCGCTCGCTACGGCATGCATTTAAATCACACGTTGAACGAACAACTGTTGAGACTGCCGTTGGTGAAGTGTGCTTAAAAAAAATAGAAAATACATAATGGAATAAATAATTACATACCTACCACTACATACTGCTCAAGAGTTATAATAATAGCAAATATAAATATAGTCCGCAAGACCATCGTAATCTATAAGTTAGAGAAACGGTGTGTACAGATTTTTCGTCTCTACAGTCGCTTTTATAACAGAAAACACTTCCTCGATTTCACTTTCGTTCCCACTCAACTGCAAATCGATTAATGCTTTACGAATGCTGCTTTGTTGGTTAGACTTTTTATTTTGCATGGAAATAAATAGGTACCAGAATATATTTACTTATGGTTAACATGCATCTTAGATTGTATTAGAATTACTCGAAAAGTAAAGTAGCATTATGATCACGCATAATTACCTTTGGATTTCATTATGAATATTTCTTGAATTTGTGCAAATTCCAACCGAACATTTATTTTGATCACAGTAGAACGATTTCAATCAGTGAATCAAGAATGATGCATAATGTGGTGCGCTTAATCAGTTTATTGCAAAAATTCATGAAACCAACATATTCAACATTTAGATTTAATCGTGCTGATTTAGCATCTATTCATAGCTATATCAGTATAGGAGTGGCTGCTGTCCCCTTGCACCTATAAACCTAACGTCATGAACGGCTATTACCCACAACTGCACATGAACCCATCCACCCACCAATACACCCACGCCCTTAAACCGACACATTTACATATCCCGAAAAACTACTTTTTAGTTTTCGTAAATGCCCTTTTCAGGTAGAAAAATACAAAGAACTCAAACAATATTTTTTTTGGCACAAAAACATGTTTTCCAAACTACGCTTTAAATCGTGCTGTGGGCTTTTTCTGAAATTCTGAATATATGTTTTTCAGATTTAACATAAAAAAACTGAGCCTAAACAAGTTATTCTATCGACTTGAACCCACACATTTTGTGCACGATTGTGCTCCCAGTTACCTCTAGCACAGGTTACATGGATTATTTTGGTAAAGGTATCACGTTTTCTAGCACAAGTGATGAAGCCAAATATGTTATCTCATTCGAGTCATAATACGATCACTTACAAAACTACGCATCCCTCTTTCATCCATGGGTGCGGGTGTGTGTATTATACCCAGTGAAAAATATCTCTCATACAATTTGATTATTTTTTATTAAGGTTCGGCAAATCCGATTTCTCGAGGTATAGGTGTGCGTCTGAGTGTGATGAGAAGAATAACACCCACATCCACACACTCAGGATTTACTAACTGTTAGAACGGATAAGGCAACCGCTATTAATATAGCTTAGAAATAAGTCAAACGAGCGTTACAATCATTGCCAATATGACCACGAAACGAGCACGTACAATCGAAGAATATCATAGAAATATGAATATATTTGAGACAATATACAATGATAAAATCATAAGAGTGATATTTATAATGAAAACAACTGATCTAGATTTGCACCCAAAGAGCTTATCGAGTACCAATAACATTACTTCACAGCGAGTTTCGTGTAATTTCAGTTTCCTCATTCTCTCGTTGATTTGTTTAGATTGTTTTTCATTTATCATATAATTCTATTTAATTTTAGCCAGTGTTTAATTGATCTAATTATTTGGTTCAATTTCGTTTTTAATGTAGAGCCCTGATGGGTATTTCATTATTTCAATAAATAAATAGCACGCAACGCGTTGACGAAATTAAACTCAACATTTATTTAATTATTTTAATTCAAGCACAATTAAATATAAAATTTTTTTTCATTTCGACTAGGTCGATTACTGAAAAGCAAGAATCGAGAATAGCAGATTGATTCGTCTTTTTGTTATCCCATGTGATTCAAACCGGAAAAAAACCGACGGTTCACCGTTCGGTATAATGTGCGCTCTACCGCCGATATACCGCCGGTTTTTCATGAAAGTGAAGCATCGTTTTGTATAGTATAGAAACGACTGAATATTTTTTAAGTCTGCTAAAACCGGCAGAATCGTGTTGAATTCGGAGCACCCTGATTATGTCGATGTGCCTGAGCCGCCTATAGTAGCCACACCTCTCAAATCAGTCACATTTATAAGATAAATATTTTATTAAAGATGTCGCTGTAAAAATAATAATTCTCAAAATATATACTATAATAGTTTTGTTTTCGATTAATTCGAATTATATTTCCGTAATAAATAGGGGATTTGGCAAAAAACGGTTTCTGGAAGCCTTTTTAACTGGAACCGGAGCTTACAAGCGCTACCGCCGGTTATTATGAGTACCGCGGTATACCGGCGGTAGTGACAAAAACTGTGCGACGTGGGATGAGATAGGTTGATCTGTTTTTTGAATTAATTTATGTACACACCCTCAACTATTTTTCATGCGCACTGGCATACAGCGTGTTAGTGCACGTATACTTTCCATTAACTAGTTGCATTGATGATGCTTGTTTACGCGTATCTCATATTTATGTTACTTTCTGCGTTTATCACGCTCTCTCTACATCGAACGTTGAAAAAAAGGTTTCCTAGCGTTTTATTTGGGTGTGGGGCGCGGTTGGACAGAAGATCAACACCCACACACCCATACCTCACCCTAGTATATTTAGTTGTATAAAAATTAAATTGCTCTAATGAAAATGAAATAGAGACCAACTTCGATTATTCTAAATCTAAAACATTTTTATTTTTAGGAATGAAATTATAGTCTTATTTAAAAGTTAACATATAAAATTAACATGAAAAATTTATTTTCTGAACGTGGTCGCAGATCGCAACTCATACAACAAATTTTATTATGAACGTGATAAGAGCTGAAATCTTGTGCATCGTTTTTCGAACTAGCACATCGATTTTGTTTTATTTGTCTGTTTTTATATCTTTAAAAGAACTTTTTTGTTATTTGTTGTGTGCTAGAAATGTAATGTAATGCAGAGCCCTGATGAGTGTTTAATATTTCAATAAATAACACGAAACGCGTCGGCAAATTAAACTCTACATTTCTTTAATAATTTTTGATAGCAAGCATAATAACTTGTTGTTTTAGCACATTCATTTAATTTTGACAATACAATCGATTGCTGAAAAGCAAGAGTTGAGAATAACAGATTGACTCTTATCTATTCTTTCAACATAGATAGGTCAACCTGTTTTTTTATTAAATTTACGTTTTATATAATAATGTAGTCTTGGGATTCTAGAGATACCTGATGAGATCCTTAAGCAAGATCGAAACGTCGTTTTATGCTTTGAATCTATCGAATATTGAGTGTTTAACACACCCCGGCTTATATCGTTACCCACCCGGGTACTGTACACCGGCATCACAGATATTCTGAATTGTATGAAACTATCAACCGTTCATAATGTGCGTCTTGATTCAGACAAAAACTCTAGACCATTTTCCTGTAGGATAGAATTGTATTTGAAATATGAACTTACAGTTAAAGCATCACCTTCAATTGTTTTCAAAATATTTAGGAAAAATGAAAAAATTAATCAAGATTAAAGAAGTGAGCTAAAAAAATACAACAATGTACTCAATGGGGGTAGGATGCCTATTAGCGAGTTTCATCCGGTAAAATGTTAACAAAAACAAACATTTAATAATTTGCAATTTTTATTATTTCACATTTTTGTTGTGCTTCCCATCACCAGATTTGATAGTTCATGTATTTCGGCGGCTAAATTACCGGCATCGTGAATGTTAAGTTTTTTACGTAGCCATGATAGGCTTTTTTTTGTGTAGTTAAGATGCATATCAAGAATTTCAAAGGACTTTTGAATTTCGACAGAGTCACGTATAGACTTACGATCAACTGTCTTCCAATATTCAAATGTTTCCTTCGATAATGAATCACGAGGAATCTTTAGCCGTTTGCATGCTGCATCAAGTGTTGAACGATATGTCTGAATAATTTCATATGCGGCAAGAATTCGGTTAAAATTCTCCATATCGTTGTCTGTAGCGTCACGTGCACTTTTATTTTTATGTCTTTTTGGATAATATAATTGTGCTAATTGTCGGTATTGTGTTTGTACTTCGCGACAGCTACTGTCTTCTGTGCAGTTAAGGGCTTTTAGAGCCTTGTGGTATAGAAGACGCTTAGCATTTGCTTCTTCGATATAGCCATCAGGAAACAACGATTCAACAAGCATCCGTATCAGTACTTCACTACCACCCCCAACTATTGCAGCAGTTACTGAACTGATTAAAACTCCAGCTATTCCTACTGGTCCGAAAGCCAGTGCAATCATTGCAGCGACAAATCCGACCGCCATGCTAGGCATTGTAACGACGATCGATTTGAAAAGTTGCTTAAATGTAATATCTCCATACCACCACTGAATAAGATAGCCACTAAGATGAACAGACGCTATAGCTATGGCAATGATGATATCGCCACGTTGTACAATAACACCTGAGGTTTTATAGGTAAATCGACATACTTCTTCACAACATGTAAAATTATTCATACAGCACCCAGTCATGTTGAAGACAGCTTGAATAGCTTGAAAAATACCCATCATCATTCCATCACGCCACACATAATGTTTCATACGGTTATCTGCAAGCCATTGTGTAACATTGCGTGGATTTTCAGAATCCCCCTGAAGACCATTCACGCTCACGTACAAAGTCTGTAACATTTTCTTATCTCCTTCATTATTGTAGATTTTTTCAGAATCTACTGCAGAGAAACCTAATTTTTGCAATTTCTCGATCGTACGATCTTCATTTTCTTTTTCGTAAATCAATTGCAACGTGCTGTATATTTGATTCTGTTGACATATGATCAAGCATTGTCGTATATTCGTTTCACTGCGAGTCAGATAAGTGCGAAGTTCTTGAGATCGCATTAAAACTTTGTTAACTACTGATTCCATGGCTTCTGATTCAGTGACATCACCACGAAAACGATTCTCCTCGGTGTTCCATAGATCACCTAATTTCTCTTTTAGAATCTCCTTGGCGGTGTCATTCATCAAGGAATTGAACATATTGACAAACTGCAGTTTGAAATCGTCAGTCGGAATTATTGGTAGTCGAGATGTATCGATCTTTGAGAGTAAGTGAAGCCCACAAACTGTATTAGATGTCGTATCAAATAATGGTTCATAATCTAATTGTTGTAGTTCAATATAGACATTACAAAGATAATTTTCGATGTAATCGAAGTCTTCCAAATGGTCACAATTAACTTTAAGAACTTTCCACCGAGAACAAAATCCTGCTACAATTTCTTGCTCGTGGCTCATTGAACTCCATCGTTGAATAGAGTATCCTTGTGTCATATTGAGTTTAAATAATGTTCGCGAGTGCACAACTCCTTTTGGTGGTGTTCTTTCCATGAATGCGAGGGTAGCGGACTTGTCTTCAGTTGTGCTACAAATGCCTGTAAAACACACCACATTGTCAACAATAAACTTGCTTAAATCAGGTGCTCTGTTTTGACCACGCCATGTTGTCTTATTTATGGGTGGTAGTGAACGCAAGCCAGAGTCGAGCAAATAGAGAGATGGTAGAAATGACAGGAAATCATCATTACGTTCACGTAAGGCACGATTCAAAATATAGTAGAAGGATACATCTTGACTACGACCTTCCTGACAGTAGAGAGCTATCATGATTGCTTGATGCCGTGTCAGATTTCCTGTTCCTGTGGAGTTTACTTTTTGAGTAGCATTTTTTATTTGATCTTCTTTATCAGTCATTGCTGGGATGTAATCCACAGGAGAAAAGCACGGAAGAAAGAAATAATCTCGAATGATTGAATTTTCATTCAATGGTTGCGAAAAACTGTTCATGTCACGAGTACGTTGGCCAACATATTTCAATTGTTTTTGAAAATCTTTTAATAAATCCAATGGCGCTTGAGGAATTTTCAAATTATTCAGACTTTGCTCATTCGTAGCGATAAGAGCGTTAATAGAACAAATACCAGCATCGAATAAGACAGAACTGAAAACTTGCCATTCCGGTATAGTTAACACTTGATTATAAAGAATTTGCTCAAAAATCTTGCGTTCTTGACTCATTCTTCTCACTGTAAGAATGATACTGTTTTAGAGGATGAAATCTGAATTCCTTAGTGATTATATAATAGTGCTTTGCAGAATATATAGTTTTCTCCTGTTTGACCCACTATTAATATATTTTACCATTGAGTAATAACGGCATTCTCCCATTCTGGATTGAAAAATTGGAATTTAATATTTTCTTCCACAGTAAAACTCTAACTGATAACTTATCAGTGAGAAGCGCAACTTACATATATCAATATTGACAAGAATTTATCATGCGTTTTTTTCTGCAATTTTATCAAAAGTAAATTTTTGCTACGTAGGATATTTTGGGTCTATGTTCGTGTATTTCCTAGCGAGATTCGCCCAGACCAACTTTCCAACAGCCTCATGGAACTTTCCAAAAAGATCTCGATGAGCTCTATCCAACGAACTCGTGTTGAGCTTATTTCCATGGTTCTGTTGCCCGCAAATGGACCTGGAAACCTAGAAATCCCGGTTTTCGGATATCTCCTAGCGATATTCGCCCGGATCAACTTTTCAGCAGTCTCATGGAACTTTCCAAATAGATATCGATGAGCTCTATTTAGTGAACTGCTTCTGAACTAATTTGGGCGCTTTCTGTCTCTGGAAATTTGTTAAGCAATCCCAGGTCGAACCTTCCCAATAGGATCTAAAACATAGATGGAATTGGTCTACTTTTTTGACGAACGGTACCGGTACCGGTCTGGAAGGTTCAGACCCGACCGGACCGGCCGGTCTATCGGTTCGACTGGTCTACCAGTAAAATACGACACGAATTATAAATTTTTTTAAATTTCTTTTTTAGTGCTAAAGTAAAGGTATTCCGGAAAAATACTGAGTTTTTGTAAAATTTTACCGAATACAATTAGGGCAGACGAACACGAATATTTAATTAGCCTTTCAAAATTCCATAAAGAAATTTTTTTTTGCTTTTCAAGTCTATTATAGGAGAGCAGCACGAAAAAATCAAGCACATAATTTGACAAAATAGATTGCAAATTTGGATTCATCCACTCCGATTACCTTTGGTTAAATTCCATGAATCCCTATTTTTGCCTCCAAAACGTGTTTTAGAAGAACAAGACTAAATTTATCAATTTTAAGAGTAAATTACAATCCATGGTGGATGCCGGAAAAGAAATAGTTATAAACCGGTAGACTAGATTCAGACCGGTAATAGACCGGTTTCAGGCCGGTAATAGAGAGTGTGGGTGTCGGTGTGAGGGTGAGCTGTGGGTAAAGGTAAGACTGAAAACCACACCCACACCCACAAAAGCCTGGTCGATTATGTATGAGTCATATTCAAATATTTCGCTTTTTTATAGATTATTGATGTCCACTGTAAAAATTTTGCAAATTATTTCTTTACTAACTCTTAATAAGCTATAGTCAGCTGCTTTTCTATTGAATTCTTATAAGAAATGCGAAAGAAAGTTGATAGTTACGAAAACAGTTCGGTTTCGAATTGCATTCGTTTCATTCAGGGACATCGGTGTATCGTATACTGATTGTAAGATATACTTTTCATTCCCTCGACTGTAGGGAGGGTCATATGAAAAAAAATGCGTTTGTATGTTTGTGGCAGGTCAAAAAAGCATCGGTTATCATTGACGTTATTTCTAAGCTTCGAAGTATTTTAAAGAAACTTTCCTATAGGTTTTCGGAGTCGGGGAATCCGAATCTGAAGTCAGATTTTAGAAATTTCTAGTTTAATTTTCCGAACGAAGGAAATGTTTTTTCGAGAAAGCGTTGATATTCTATAAAGGTTGACGAAGGGAACTATCTGGTGGAATAAATTGTGTGAGCGAAACAGAAGCAAAATATTTAATGGGAAGTAAATCGTTTTATTGTGATGAAGCGAATGTAGTAGCAGGCAGACTTGTCTGGGAAAATATGATTGAAGAATTTGAGGGACGGACAGGATTGAAGTAAAAAATATATGTACAGAAAGAATATTATGTCAATGCGTACTTCATCGAGTAGAAGGCCAAATAAAAAAATATCATGCTCCCTCTTTTTGTGAATGTAAAAAGTTGAAATTGGGAAACTCTGTGAGAGAAAGAGCACAATCCCCCCTGATGCGCTACGTAAGAAGAAAAAACAATTCGTTAAAGCAAGAATATTACTCATTCTGTTTCGAATTTCGAATAAAAGATGTTTTACGGCGTGTGTTTATCACTCGAAAGAACGAACACAAAGAAAAGAAAATGAATC
>OENM01001480.1:0-33619 GCA_900239745.1 Rotaria magnacalcarata | reverse complement strand
AAAAACCAAAATGTCTGACTGTCATGCTCTGTATTACATCTTAATAAGATGATCTTATGCAGATGCAGTTTGTGCTAAGAAATATCGTCTCTGTGACGTTGTACGTGATATTTTCTTTCGTTCTGCGTTTTCTTCACTATTTTTATGTATGAATATTTTCCCGCTTGTTACCACACTATATATAGTGGTTGCATTGTTGTGATGAATATACACACACATTCAGATTGAAACAAATCCAAGCAGCATAAATATCTCACACTGACTTTGAAATGGAAAACAATTCTAAAGAACCTAAACGTGGAACTATCGAACCGCTTTTTAGTTCACAAACGACCAAAAAAACAGAAATATGTTGTTTCTTTAAGGTTAGGTGAGAGTAATGCATCATAGCCTATAGGTGAACAAGAAAACCCGATTTCATCATATTTGTCAACTAATAAACAACAAGAACAAACTCATTCGTCTTTATCTGAATCTTCTATATTGTTGTCATCATCGTCAAATGCACTAGTATCTTATACTACTGATATCAGTCGTTCAGCTGGTGAGTTATCAGCAAAGCCAATACGTCCTTCTTGTCCATCAAGCAAAGATGAAAAATCTTTTCGTAGCCAATGGTATTAACATTTTACTTGGCTAGAATATTCGGAATTAACAGATTCAACCTATTGTTATTATTGCTGACACTTTAGTAGTGGAATGATTTAAAATCACTGAGCAATTCATTTTTGTCTAAGACGTAGATTTCTTTTTGAAGGCTCAATTTGTTTTTTTTTGCATATGTCGTGATGCAACACAATTTGTCTTCTCTCTAACTCGTGTTTAGAATCAAAGCGATGCGTTCGTACGGGACTTTAGCAGTTGGAAAAATGCTTTCGGATGTAAACAAGGATTTTTGAGTCATCGAAATACTCAATGCCATAACATAGCTGAAATTAATTATAAAAAATATGCTGCACGTAACAGTATGTCCGACATCAGGCTTAGTGATTTATCATTACTAGCAATTCAACGAGAGTTCTGCGTTGATTATGAAAAGATTGTTGATGCTTTTGCTATTCAACATGAGAACAGAAGAATAATGCTGAAGTAGCTTTTGTGGGTTTACTTTTTTCTTGACTTTTCTTTTTTCTGTTTAGCTTAACTTAATAAAATACCAGATACACTGTTTTTGTCTCTCTCTGTAGTTGAACGAAAATTGGGAAATTCAGTTGAGCTTTGGGAAAAATTAACTACTGTGAATAATTTCTTTCAAAGCTTGTAAGGCAGCGCCAGGGCACTCACAATTTTCTGGTTACGCCACTACTGTGCCGGTCTCAAGATTTGTCCCACAGCTCATGACTTTCTTACCCAGGTCGAACGACACGGCCCGTTTACTGGAATCAGTTTTACGCCCAGATCTCTATTGTAAAATAGCCGTAAGTAGCCGTATTTTCACAATGTACGGCTCATGTTAAGCGTCTTTACTGAACACAGTAAAACCGAATCGTTTACGGTGAAAATACGACTACTTACGGCTACTTTACAATAGAGATACGATCCGTAAAACTGATTCCAGTAAACGGACCGTAACGGAGTTCCGTTTTGATCGACCTGGGTACTTCAGAAGCTCAAGAAACTGATGCACATGAGCAAGACGTTGCTACTAGGAATATAAGTTGGGTTTGCAGACTTAGATGCAGCTATTGTCATATATACGTACACCCACACCATCAAAGCGAGAAACATTTACAGATACTTATCAATATCTCCTTTATGATTTTTCGTTTCGCCTTATGATTGAGGATATGGAAAAGCATCTATTGCGGTATAAATATAGATTTCTATTTAAAGTGAACCATTTCTATAGAAGAAGCTATCGGATATTTATTTTTTTCACAGCCATGTTTAAATTAGCGTCGGAGATGTGCTTGTTTTTTTTCGGGTAAAAGCACTTCTGCTGATAAAGGAGCAAGTTCCCGATTTTTGGGATGCTGTCCAGCCTTCACTATAGAGTCGATCAATACTTATATTAATATGCAATTGGATTCGCTTGAAAAAAAAATCTATCTGAGTTTGATCTCACAGCTTAATTATCGGCACTTTCAAAACTAATCAATACGAGTTTGAGAAATAGAACATATACTTTATTCATTAAACATGCACTATTTTTTGAAGTTTTGCTTGGTAAGAGATAACGATAATTTTGTGTTAAATTGCTTGCTTTTATTCCCTTAAATGAGTCAAATATTGTGACAAGTTTTGATCGAAAAGGTCACTGTAAAAGCCAAAAATCTTACAGATTATCAAGTTTTGTTTATTTTCCAGATTTTATATCTCTACTAGCTCCAAATCATGATTCGAATCACCGATGGCCAGACATTGCTTATTGACAACAGCGATGGTATTGCCTGAATATTCTATAGCAATGATGCTTTTCTTTCCAGGCACTGAAACACAATGAATACTTCTTTGTCCAGTAGTAATAAAAAATCGATTGTATCCGTCTGTACGAATCTGTACCAAACCAGTACAGCTACCTAAATCTTGTGATTTGAGACGCTTCATATCAAGATCTAAGACATTGATTTGCACTACTTCCCCATTATTTTGTGGACGAGTATTAATCGATGCTACGCACTTATTTGCCACAGAAAAACTTATTCCACGTCTGAACGAATCTGGTATCGATCCTCCGAATTTAATCGTACGCGTGTGTTCAAAAAAGTTTGAATAGATTTCAATGGAATCGGAACCGCGCTTACCAGGATTAAGCCATACCCATAGATCATTCTTATTTGTCGCCACACGTAGATCGTTCCAAGTATTGCTTCGAATCGTGTGCTGAATTTTGAACTTCCCGTTGTTATACTGAACTGTATAAACTCCTTTGTTCGTAGCACAAACAAATTTGCCAATAGTGTTCCAGTAGATCATGTCAACAACGCGCGGCTGATGCCAAACACGATGTAGATCTCCTTCGTTGTTTCCCAAATGACAGTAGGCAATTATATATGGAGAAGTGTCAGTACTTGTGTACATCACGTTGAATCCGTCACTAGCCAAGCAATCGACCGGATATGTTGTTGAGATAAAGTCAGCTGATAAGCTTTCATCTGTAAGAGAACATTCATCACATGAACTCAAGTTAATCGGAGCAGCTTCGGCTTCTGTGGCATTGCTATCATCGAATGGTGTTGCTAAGCAAGATTGAACTAAGCCTTCCGTATTTATAGTTAGACCGATAATGCTTTCGAGTTGCAATTCACCTTTGGGTATTATCTCGGGCAGATCCAGTTTTTTAGTAATCACTAGCTTATTGAGATCTAGCTCAATTGTACCAAGCTCCTCCAATATATTAGCCATTCGCGTTGGTTCATAAATGATTTGTTTGACAAGACCTTGAATATCGACTGATACTGCTTGTAAGTTTGACAGTAGCTTTGAAACACGATCCTAGAAAAAGAAATTCAAATCGTCGAACGATGAGCAAACTGAAAAATGTGAACAATACCTGGCCATCTTTTCTTGATTGTTCAATATTTTCAACAATAGTTTTTTTTGTCTCGATTAATCTACTATACCATTGGTCAATTTCGACGACTGCTTGTAACGCTTCATTCTCGACCATCTGCTGTTTTGCCTTGCACAGTTCTTGTACTTCATTAAATCGATGGGAAAGTTGAGTGATATTTTGAAGCAACTCATCATGGTGCTCTTTGAGGCAGTCGAAACAAAGTGCCTTAGAACAGTGATTACATCGACACAGAGACGAACGCGTTCGACTATATGTTTCAGTGCATCGTACACAAACTTCGACGTGCAGAGCAGTAGCCATACTCGTTTCTTTATGCAGCCATATAGCTCTGAAGATAAAAACTGATAAAGGCAGTGGATATCGATGAGGCCTTCAAGCACAGCAGATATGGTCCCTCGTGAGGGTATGGATGTGACGATTTTAGATAGAAGAGATGTTCGTGCTGATGGTATTACACTTTATTTAACTTCTTTCTATCATAAATCCCACGGTTTACATATAAAGCACACTTATATACTCAACCATTTGAGAGAACGAAATAGAATGAGAGGTAAAGACACATATCAATGACAGAAAGATGAAGGCAATAGGTGAGATGAGTAGAAATGGCGCTATAACGCCAAATATCATGCATAGGTTACACTCGAACGGGAGCGTTACACCCCTGGATGAAATTTGAACGGTCTCCACATATAACGTTACAATGGGTAGGTGAGTGTGAGTGGGTATGTAAATGTATCTTCCTTTAGCGTATACCAACAATCCTAACCAATTGTTTGCGTTGTGCATAAAAAGTCATTGAAGGACTAAGAACAACCTACACTGATAAAAAAAAGGGCCGAATGATAAACATTTAAAGTGTTTATGAAAATGCAACGTATGATATACCCTTTTCTACCGTTTAGCAGTATGCGATAAACCCTTTTATCTACTCATCAAAAAACGAAATAAATAGTTTTATCAAGTGAATATGCAGCGTGCCGAAAAGTTTATCATAGCGTTTATACGACTGAACAACTTTGAAAGGGTGTATCATACGTTGCATTTTCATAAACCCTATCGAAGGTGTTAGAGAGTACTCTAACAAGTTATTTATTTATTTATTCTTATACATTCTTGTTTCATCTTTATACTTCATGTATTTCTTATATGTGCAATCCAACTCGAGATGCACATACGTCAACCGCTCTTTTTCATTCATTCTTTCTTCTCTCTGCATATCTCTCTATTGTGTCTTCTTTCATCCCTTGCGTGACGACGTAAATAATGGCATCGTTTCTTCTACTGGAATTTAAGTGCATTTATAGAATGATGCACCATCATCTTTATATACAAAATAGTCTGGTCGAAAAACCAAACGACTTTTCTTCCTTTGTCTCTTCTCTCTCTCTCTCTATTGTGTGTGTATGGGTTGTATAGTATAAATAGAAAAAAAAGAATAATAAAGAAAAGATTAAGATTCAGATTAGGAATCGAAAATAGGAAATTTGTTGTTGATTGGCTAAATAGAAACATAAATTTCTATTTCGTGAATTGATTTAAGTTACAGCGGGGCCTCTGTAACACTTCCTATCTCAGTTTTTTCAATATCTTCATATTAAACACCAAAATGCATGTTTATCTTTCCTCATTTTTGCTGTCATTATTATCTACACCGCTATATTGTAAAAACCAAACACATCGCTAACGTATAAATATCGATGATCGAATAAGACTAGTTGCCAGCCGATATCGAAATCCTTATTTTTTAATGTGAGTCTGCAAGAGATATTACTTTGTATATATAGGTGTTACATCTTTTTTTCTAACATAAAATGCTTACTTGAGTCAATGAAGTGTGACTCTAATTTCGCTACTTATTATTTTCGCATATCAAAACATTGTTTCTGTACACCGCAAGTTCACCAAATAAGTGATCCATATTTTCCTTTCGGTTGTGACCAGTGCAAAAAAACGATGGGGATCTTACTATTTCTTTTCATCAAGTTAGCGTGTGGGTGTCTGTATAAAATAATATTAACCAGACCCAGACCCAGACCCTCACACCGACACCCTAAGAAACCATTTTTGACGCAAAGGTAAAATAATCAACCCCTGTGCGTAGAGTAATAAGCCTCTCCGATCAAATAGTAGAATAATCGATCTCTGTACGTAGAATGATAAACCCTTTCAACGACAGAGCGGAAAGAGCAACCCCTGTACGATGAACAATGAACTTCTTTCAACAAAAGAGAAGTAGAATCAACCCTCAATCGACGATAAAACTATCCCTTGAGACGCTAAGGTAGATAAGCCGATATTTGTCAGTAGAATAAAAAGCCTGTCAATGAAGAGGCATAGAATCGAGCTTTCGCGTACGGTACTAAACCCTTTTTATTAAGATGCAGATGAAGCAACTGTTGAACGTGGAATACTAAACCTTTAGCAGGAAATGGTAGTATAATCTACCATTAGGCGTAGAATAATGAACTGTTTCTGAGAAATGATAACTTACTCTATCCAGAAAGGCAGAGTGATGTACCTTTTTAACGAAAAAGTAAAATAGTAAACCCGATAACGGAGAATAAAATATCCCTACATTGAAAGCGAACAACAATCTACTATCATCCGTTGAAGGATATACTCTTATCTTAAAATCGTAGAATAATGAATCCTTATTTACCCATCTTATACCCCTTGAGTTTTCATAAATCCATAGCGTCATAAACCCTTCGACTAATAAACGCTAATAAGGCTCATCACATCGGAATAAACCTCTCAAGGGTTTAATGGCGATTTTTTTAAGCGCAGGGGTAAATCATTACCCGGATATTTTTATCATTGTATGACCTAGTCACCAGAGATGCGACTAAAGTCGATTTCTAACCGAATCGAACAGATCGAACCAATTTCGGTGCGTTTAAAAATTTTTGAAAACTAAATCGGTTTGGTTCGGTTCGGTTCGAAGTTCCTTTAACCGTTTTATCACATTTTCGCGTTTTGCGCTGTTTAAAAGAGAACAATGATAAACAAAACAATAAGTACAAATAGATGGCGCTCTAAACCTAAGTGCATATTAATCGTAGTTTTCTAACGAAACATTGGCTGAAAAAGGTCTCAAAATACATGAAAACTGCATCTAGAAACCAAATTGCCTAGATATGTCTCAGATGACCAATAGTTTTGGGGTTTTCCAAATATCTGGTTTTGTAGCTAGTCAAAAGGACTATCGAAAGGTAAAAACCCGAACTCGATAGCTATTAATATTAGTGATTTATTAGGAAAATATTTATGTCTGTATCTATCACATATCTCTTATAGATTCATGAGGTTGTTTACGATCGCAATCCTGCTAGATACAAACGCAAATCCATTCAAAAATAACCCTTCTTATCCAGTTTTCCAAGCTAAACACGAATCTGAACTCAATTGCTGTGATTTCTAAATATATTATATCATTATGAGAGTAGAATCAGTGGTCACCGGATAGGGTCGCATACAGTGTGGTCCATGCTAACTTAGCACGCCTGTATTTTCTCCTTACAATTTAGTGATAAAAAAAACAAAGTGAATATACCTTTTTACTTTTTGAAGTACACATAACACCCAGATTTAAATCCGAGGTTTTCGCATTTACCCAGGTCGAGCTTTACGGAGTCCGTGTACGGATAAATACGGTCGTATACGATCAAAAACGAGCATATACGACCGTAAATCACCGTACACGACACGGAGATTTACGGTCGTAATACGGAGCCAGGTAATACGGTAGTATTTCACCTTACACGGTCGTTTACGACCGTGCTCATTCGACCTGGGTGGATAAATGAATTTATCTATAGTGTACAGCAATTATCAGTTTTTAAGACAAGTTTCCTAATAACATCATAAGTTCCTTAAAGAAATTTGAAAATTGTACAAACTTTCGGTTGGGATCGGTTCGACTCGGCTAAATGCTAATTTGGTTCGGTTCGGCTCGGTTAAAATTTTTAAAAATAAAAATCGGTTCGGGTTCATTCGGTTCGGTTTAAAAAAATCCTTAACCGGTCGCATCTCTACCAGTCACACAAGTAACGAAAAAATTGACGATTTTATGCGCTAAAAAAAATTCATTTTGACTAAAAACAAGTTTAAAAGCATTAACATATATCGATTTGTTGTTTTCTCACAAAAAAGTATTTCTTTTAACGCGTTAAAATGTGCGCTTTTAACGCATAAAAACGGCGGTTTTTTCGTTACTTGTCTGACTGTGGAGTTACTGATGGGCTCAACATGTTTGATTTATATCATATTCATCTTAGACTTTGTTTTTTATGAATAGTAAAATATTGATTTGTACTGTTGTATGGCGTTAAAAAAAATAAAAATAAAAATTTAACTAACTAATTAATGAATAGCATGAAACATTGTCAAATGAAAAGTATGAAAGGAAGTTTAACTGCTGATGATACCATTGATCCAAGGCAAATAAGCAGATACTCGAGTATAAACAACCGGCATTTTGTGATCTAGTACTTCACACTGTCTGTGGCCAAAACTAGTCACACCTTCGATTACCCATTGTCCATCGTGTTGTTGAAGTGCAGGACCACCACTATCACCTTGACACGAGGATGATGTTAATTTCGGATCCCTGAAGCAAAGTTGTTTTTCACCATTAATATCTGACCAGAATTCTTTGCAGTCATCAATGACAAGAACTTCTGTTTGTTTTAATACAGGAGAGAGTTCTCCACCTGTACTTATCGTACCCCAACCGATTAAAACTACTTCAGAATCAGGTTTAGGATCAGGACCAGGCAAACAAACTGGCTGTACATATTCATTGAAGTTAACAGGCTCACTAAGTCGAAGAATAGCTATATCATTTTCAATTGTGTCTGAATTCCAATCTGGATTAACAAAGATCTGTGAAACACTTCGCTGTTGCCATTTATTTGCCTGTTCATCAGCATCGTCCTTATTATGAATTCCGGCTGTGATAGTTATTCCCTTTGGATCATTGGAATTGAGGCAGTGAGCAGCTGTCAAAACATAATCTGCACTTATCAACGAGCCACCACAATTACTTGCGCAATCTCCCCCCTCATATCCACAAGAAACGAGTTCTTGATATAAAACTTGCTAATAATTGTAAAAAACATTCGAAATTTATTAGCTTTAATGAGACACTTACCCATGGCCATGAATGTGGCACGGCTTCGTGGCCACCAACAATACGTCCACCGAACTGCGGTGCATTTTCTTGCCGACCACATGTGCTACTCTCGATTGGACGTGTGTAACTGATACCGTGTGTTGTATCTCGAAGTGATTGTTGGAAAACGTGTGGAAGATACTGTAGTTGAGGCCAACTACGTCGAGTGTTTTCAAACTTGTTCGAGTTACTTCCACCTTTGTATGCACTTACTGAGCCAATTGCTTTCATCCATGGATCAGCAACTATAAGTACAAAAGATAAGACTAAAAATTCACCAAAACACATTTATGAATGAATTGTATGTAATAACCAAAGGAAGTCGTGCATGGAAATCTGTATCGGACAAAATTGTAAGCAAGCAATACTCATACCCATGTCCTCTGCTCATATTATGTAACAAAACAGATCATTCTCACTTACATTTTCGCTCGTTTAACGATTGACTTGCTAATGCATAGTTACGTAGTTGTTGTTGTTGTTTTTGTCGATTATTCATGTAAAAATCTCGTTTCTTGGACATTTTTTTACGGAAATCTTGATTAGTATCATATCGACTTTGAACTATTGTTATACACCAAATGACGAGGAAGATAACAGCAATTAATTTTGTCCAACGCATGCCTATAGGAGAACGACACAGAGTTGTTCGAATAGAAAAAATATTTTCTTTATTATAGTATTGAAACTGGAGCTTGAATGGTGGTAATATGTAGTTTACTTGTAATATTTATAGGTGAGCAGAGAGCAAATGAAAAAACAATTCATATTCTTAATGAATGTTTTAATGAAAGAAAACAATTTGAAACAAGCAACATAGTATTTAATTGAAAAGTGTATCTATCGTTTTTGGACACATTTCAGTACTGTACTGAACTAACAATCTATCAGTTACTAATTAAGGCATGCCAATATAGTATGTCATGTGCCATTTTCACCAATACTAATTAATAGAAACAACATACAGGAAAGAATCTTCGTTTTTTCAATTTTAGTGGTAACTACTGCTCAGACTTCCAAAATAGGAAATATCCTTATTTCGAAAATCTTTAACATACTTTAATAGTACGCTTTATTTTCATACAAAACAAATCACAACAGTACTATGGTGAAGTTCCTCGAGCAGCTTTTCGACCTCGGTACAGTTCAATTATTTCTCACTCATCTCTTATTATTGCTAGACTGTGAGTGTGGTTACCCATTCGTAACTTTGTCATTTATTAACATTCAATTTAAATAGGATCTTGACTTCGATAGTATTAGAAATACTTAAAATTAATATTCAGTAACTAAATAAAAATTTCTTTCCAAATCACACTGAAAACAAAGCATTATTCTTAAATGAACTATTTGATGTTTCAGTTTTACATTGATCATTTATCATTTGTTTAGCTAGTATTTATTTATATAAATAAAAGTTCTTATTGAAAATTGTCCCCTGAATGATCTATTGAACATAATTTCTGACAGTCAACATAATAAATAAAATACGATTAACATGTATCTATTTCGATTATAAATTTTATTTAGCAAATCAATACAAAAATAACAATAAACTAAGATACCGCTCTTTTATTCAGATGTTCTCCATGATCATCATCATCGTCATCATCATATTTTTCTTCCCTTTTGCGTTTTGTTATTTTCATCGATCGTTCCCATCGATTTGTTATTTCGTTTAATAATTCTTCCAGATCGTCTATGCCCTTTTTTATTTGACCCTTACTGTTTTTTGGCCGCACCAATATCCATTCACCATTTTCCTTCTCTGATAGATGTTTTTGATTATGAAGTTTTACATTTCCAACGCCTTTTTTCGCATTTTGAAGCATTTTTGCAATTTGTTCACTTGTACTCGATGTTATCATATTGATGCAAACATCGTGTTCTGTTTCTAATAATGCAATATAGCCTTTTCTACCAATGAATCTACCACGTTGCAGTCGTTTCGCATCGTCGACTGGCAAAGTTTCTTGCGATAGATCTTCAGACTTATATGGTAAAAATACAAATTTGCCGGTTTTAGCTATTTTTTTCGGTTTCGCTTTTAGCTTCGATTGGCGTCTTTCAACAGGTGTGCGCGAGTTTCTTGAACTACTAGAATCATTACTCAATTCAATATTTAATAATAAATTTGAATCAGAAGTTCGATTTTTGCTGATTAAATTTTTAAATTTATTTAATGATTGAATAAGTTTGGGATTGCAGTTTTTATCTCGATCTATTTGATCAGTGAGTTTTTTTAAATTTACTAATTTATCTGTGTCATCAAGAATAACAGTTATTAATGTTTGATTATCAACGTTAGCACATGTACAACATTGATGTGGCATAATTCGTAATACATTTACAGGTATACGATTTTCATTCCGAAGTTCATTAACAACAGCATGAAATAAGCCACGATAACGTGCATTGTGTACTAAGCAAGTCATTGGTTTTTTCAGCAAGTGATGAATGAAAAAGACTCGAAGATAAATCCTATATATAAAAGAAAATATTGCGCAATTACATTATGTTTCACCAGCACGCGCGAGTTCGAATGAAAGAATATGACTCATTATGAAAATTACCCAAGTAGTGGGAAAAAATTAATGTCAGCATAGATAACTAGTGATTTATATCCTAACGAGTTATAAGATATATGACTGATTGTTTTTGAAATTATTCGTGGGCGTTAAACTGACTATTGGCAACTCGTAATTTTGATCTTGCACAACAAACGTTTGTGTTGGTTTGTTTACGAAAATAAATATTTGTTCATACTAGACAAATTTATCATCGTTCTATTTAGATAGCAACGAGTAAATAATAAGCTACTAGGATTGGTCTACGACTATGTGATCTTTTTTTTCTTGTTAGCCACCTGAAATGCTGCTGATAAAGTTTGAGAAGATTTTTCATAAGAATGAAGTTTTTTCAACGATTTATCGTGTATAATCGAAGAGCAGCATTGATTCATAGTAATTAGGCTTGTCTAACAGTAGCATAGTGTCAGCGGCTCAATCGATATAATATATTTTGTCTCGAGATGCAGAAAAAGTTTAAAAATACTTGACTACTGAATCGTTTTGATGCAATTGGATACGAAAACTCCTACGGACCACCTCATAAACATCTGTTTGCGTAGTATTGTGATCGAAATAGTACTAGATCTAAAATAATTTATGATGCTATATTAGTGATCAATGGATTAAAGAGAGCAGTCGTTCATGCTGTCAACGATCAAAGCATGATGTTTCATCTACAACCATGTTAAATAACTTTCAATATGCGTAGGGCAATTTACAATTCATCAAAAGTAACATAACGGTAATACAACATGAACAATAGGTGTTTGGCCGCATCAAGTTTTTAAATAGGACAAATAATTAAAGTATATCCCTTTTATAATATCATTTTTCATGCGAACGAGTGTGACATCTATGAACGACTGAATAATGACTGGCCAACAGATACAAACTCTTTTCTATTTTATATAATTTAATAATCAGAAGATTGAATCGACAAGACGAATTTCTTCATCTAAAACAATGCTTCGATTACGTTTTCATGCATCATGGCTACCCTCTGACCATAATCAATTTTGGACACTATTTGATTGTACAAACAATATAAAAACTATTCATGATTTAATTGAATTTTTCAATGAACAACAGAAATCTCTTGCTGATTATTACAATTTTGATATATCGAAACGTTCGACAAAATTAAAATATCTTAAAGCATTTATTAATGATTGTGTTCTACCTCCTAATGCTCAGGCAAATCATATACTTCGAGATAACGATGAAATCCAGTAAAGATTAAAGCAAATTATTTAAATCAATTGGTTTGTCTTTTAGTTTTCGTTTAGAAATTGATGCACAAAACCAATGGCTTCTTGTTAAAGCTCCACCAAGCTTAAAACGAAAACGATCTATTGAACCGGACATTACTCCTTCTTCTCCTCCATCGGAACCAGCACCAGCACCACCTTCGACCAATGATCTCGATTCTATTCTTCGAACCATGGCAAAACCAATAGAAACAAATTCACCCGAACAAAGTTCATTTACATTTCAATTTGGTAATAAACGCGGTCGTCCTATTCCACCACGTCCACAAGTCATCTCAGCAGTCAAAGTAAAAAGCAAGGCTAAACAAAAATCATTGTTTCATCTCTATACTTCTTTTTAGGTTAATTCATTAGTTCCACGACAAGTAATAAAAAGAATAGATAATAAGACATAATTTCCCTCTCTCCTGTTAATTCTTTATTTGTTTGTTTCTTGTCTCGAAAAAAAAACTGAACATCGACAATAGTAAAATTCGACGAAAAGAAAAAACAACAACACAAAGAAAAGATTGTGTGCATGTGTAATTGAGAAGAAAAACGCCAAGAAAAAAAAGAAAACAATGAGCAAAACAACAGAGAAGAGCAAAACTAATAAGGTTCGTTATACGATAAAAAGAAAACAGAACGGACAAGTAAAAGACATGACTATTGTCTATTTACATAAAAAAAAACAATAAAAAGCCATAATTGTATGCTTAAACATTCGTACTGAAACAAAAAGAAACACATTGATTGGAGTTTAACGAATACATTTTTCTGATTAGTAGTGAGCATGATTAGAGACAAAGTTTTAGAACGTCTTGATAGGAATTTTGTCAATTATTTTAGACCCATCCAAGGAATCATTTTTACTGCATTAAAACCTTTCTATTGTGAATACTATCGAGATCACTGAAAGATTAATTCTAGAATTATTTAAATAGTTCGCTTTACGTTTTAAAATATTTCATTAAGAACGAATCGAAATATCATTTTTTTTTGAGTCAGTTTACGTGGCAATAAACAACTACTATCATAAATTAATTACACTTTTTCTTGCAAAGTGCGCTCGTGCGGAGGCAACATTCTTTACTTCATACAAAAAAAAGAGCACTCTTTCGCAGTGATTAGAGGAGCAATAACAAGAGGTAAAAAAATAAGATCCAATTAGAGGTTTTACTGTATAAATATTTTATGAAAAAATGTGTTATGAACAGAATAAATATCATCCCTAGAAACTATTTCCTGTGTTCAAAACGATATGAAACCTCCGAGTACATAGAAATAAATTCTTCGTGCGATTTCAAAAAAGTAACTTACGAGAGTCTTGTCTGTCGTCGATTTGTTGAATGCATATTCATAGGATGTTTCCGAGTATTCGGATATGAACGATACGATGTCGAAGGTTTGATTGATACCATTCTATAGAAAAACAAATAGGTTTAAATATAATTAGTTAATCTTGATGTCAAAGAGTACTTACGGTGATGTCGCTCTCAATACAAGATTTGATTGTAAATGGTTATTCAACGTAGATGTCACTACACTACAATTTTCTTTCTCCAATGGTCGTTTCTTTACATGTGATGAGTCAGACACACTACGCAGAAAAAAATAAATGAAAGTTTGTTTATTTATTTGTCTTTTTCTTCTTCAAGGATGAATGGCGCATACTTCATATGTGTAGATTTTTGACGATGAAATTGCTTTCTTATTGTAATTGGTGTTGAGATTTCATTAGTTGCACTTTAAAAAGAAGATAATTATATTGAAAGGATAAATAAAAATTTAATTCATTCTTACATTCGGCTACGATGGTTATTATTCGTCAATAATAAAACATTTTGAATGCATGTTAAATGCTGTGAATTACTCATCCGTAACGGATCATCAATAAATCGTACAATTGGCAAACGAGATACTATACTTGTTGGCGTTGTTGTATTCATTCTTGAAAAAACAATATTAAATTTTTTTGTGCTTAGACATTTTTGACTTACGACGATATAGTTGAATTGATTTCATTGGATTGTATCTCATTGCAATTCATGAAACTAACCGGAATTGTTGCTGAAGTTGCTAAACGTTGTTTTTGTCGTTCATGAACCGATAGACGTGGTTTTAATCTAATAAATATATATATAGCTATGGCAAAGAAAAAGAACAATTTTACATTGATGTTTTTGACGTTCGCATCACTCTCTTTAAATTATTAATCATCACGTCTAATTGATGTATAGTATCGAAATGTTTCTGTCGAGGTAATTCATTTTCGAGTGTGGTCCAATTCATTGGTTCATTAGAATTCAAATGAGATCCATGTCGAAATATAATTGGATGATTGGCAACTAGAATATTAAATATAAATTTTTTGGCATATTTCACTTTTATTAACATTAGTTTACATACGATGAGTACAAATTTGTTCTTGAACAGTATAGCGACGTTCACGTTCTAATTCACGTAATAAACGTGTACGCGTTGTTTCATTTAAATGTGCTGTATGAGTACGACGACACTGTAAACGACGAAGAGTTCGTTGGCCTCGTACATATCGTTCATAAAGTCTAAATAATGGAACAAAACCACTAACAAATTTTATTTTATATTTTATTTTCTTACTTTCGATCCTTTTGTTCTTCAAGCATATGACGATGATGACGTGCTAATAATTCATCATAGTTATCGTTTTCATCATTGTTTGATGAAATTTCTTCCATATCATCTTTTTCTATGGTATATAATTTTGCCTCTAGATTAAATGTATATGAAAATATTCATATATTCTTCATTAAAATTATCATATTTACGAGTTTCATGTATGATTGCTCGAGATTTTGTTGTTGATGTTAAACGAAGACTATGACGACGATGGTGTTTATTTTTTAATCCAGTTGAATGATGTAATTTCGGTTTTTTTGAACTAAATTCAAAAAGAAAAGAAAGATTTAGTGTCTTGTTCATTCGAATCGAAGAATTAGGTAGACAAACATTCGAGTAGATGATATTGAAGGACTAATTTTGTTGGTTGTTGATATAAGTTTAGCTGGATGAGTACGAAGATTATAACGCGGTTTCATTCGAGTAAAATGTTTCCAAGTGACAGATAATCTACAGTAAAATAGTCATTTAATTGAACAAATCAACTAATGAGTTCAACAATCAAAGAGAGAAAAAAGCAAACGTAAACTACAGTAGCCATTTATGTTGACAGATATATGATTCATCCAATAATAATGACTAATGAGATGATGAGAAATTATTTCAATCAATTTTTATACAGATCAAATCTTAGTTAATTCTATTTTCAAAATTCAGAGTAAGAAACAAATACTAAAGAATGTTGCTATATACGGGCGACATCTATCCCCACTTGCCCAAGTATAGTTTTCAATATAAACAGGATAAATTTAAAATGATAAAGTAGTAACACTTTGTATAACTTCTCGAAGTTTGTTCCTCTGTGTTTCGTTTTAATTTTTCTTATAAACTTGAATATCATGATCATTATTTTCTTCTGTTGACAAGTCTTGATACTGAAAGATTCATGGATTATATTGAGTGTAAGCCTTGCTACAGGCACTGTTTCTTCGATTTATGAATTGCTAATAATTTTAACATTTTAAAATGAAATTTTCTTTATTCTTTTTTGGAGTTAGAAGAAATGTTAAGAAAAAAATGAAAGGTGTTTACTAAACGTTTTGCTAGATATTGTTAGTATCTAAAAGTGTCTTTAATGATGAGATTTCAATCATGTGTATTTTATCACTTCGTGACCAGCTAGAAGTACGTACAAGCTGATATTTAAATCGAATATAATATCCATGGATGCACTGGGCAGTCGTGTAGATAATGTCGTGTGGCTGGTTAAGCATACTTCTAATGCTATTGACATGAACAGGTGTTTTTTATGCAGCTGTTTGGCCAGATGTCGATAAATATACACAGTTTTGGCTCTCATCAATCAAAATAAAATGCATCAGTTACGTTACGAACGATTAGTATTCGAATTACACCACTACGATGAAAGTTACTAATCATAACAACACCTACTGTTCCATTCGGAGCCTATTTCATCAACCGTTTATTTTCTACATTATTAATTTAAAGATTAAAATTATGATCAACAACTAAACCTGATGATGCATTGAGTTGACAAAGTGCGATTTCTGAAATGCCAGTTCCAGTAGTGTGATACCGACGATTGAATTTGGGGAAAAGCATAAACAATTTCATTGGCACGAAGTCTAGTGACATACATATATCCAGCTTTATCAAAAGCAAGATATTGAGGATGTAACAAGGGATTTGCATAAATCGGTATATAAACATGGTGGATGTCTAAACTGTGTAACGCCGGAGCCCAAAAAATCTGTACCTGTCACTCTTATTCCTGTTTGATTCCAACGAAGTTGGGAACTTATAGTGGCAGTATTCAATGAATACTTGCAGTCGTTTTAACTGAAAAAGAAGAGGTTCATGATCGTTGATGAATCATGGTGAAACCCTACAGCATACATGTCGTTGCCGTAGTTGCTGTTGTTGTCTGGGTGTGGATCTGATGAGCCTCTTTGCCGATACACACCCACACCCGGTTCCCTAGTATTGGGATCCGACGTCCTAACAAGACTCTAACTGGTTGATATCACATGTTGGGATCAATTATTAAGTTGTACTTGTTACGGGCCTGCCCTCACATATTCTAATATCCTTTCTGCTCCCTCGGTGTGATGTCATTCGTTNGTATCGTCTCTTTCTTCGGTGCAATATCTTTCCACCACATTATCATCTGCTTTTTCTTGGATTCTTTTTCTCTTTCGTTTACCATGGATGTACGGAACGGGCACATATATATATACATATATGCGTTTCTTTCTTCGAAAACTGGTAACTAATTATGTATATTATTACATAGATACATACATAATATTTTTATGTTCTTGAGGGTGTGGGTGTGGATAAAGACAAGACTAAATCCCACACCCTAAAGAAGTATATCAATTGGCAGAGGGTTAAATAATCCCAGAGGCTATCGAAAATAAAAGAAACTTCAATGCAATTTATTTGAATTGATGAGAAATTAAATCGGTAACTTTCTAAATATTAATGATGCGTATTCGGGTGTGTGTGTGTGTGTGGGAGGGGAGGGGGTATGCGTATTCTTTATACCCCTTCCCCTCTCCAAAACTCTTCCAGTAAAATATTATTTAAAGAAAAAAACAACCGAAGAGAGGAGAACACACAAAAAAAGAGCAATTTATGGTTGTTTCCTTTCTTTTTACCCTCAAAGAATGGCAACAGAAGTAACCAACACATGAATTCTTTTTCACAACAGTCAGATGCTAGTCAATAGAATTGTTGGGTCAGAATCAATAACACAGCAATACATGAGTCATTAGAACGGTTCGATAAAATAATCAACACAACGGCATATACGTATAAATTGCGATAATAACTTATTTGAAGAATATTCTTAAGTGAAATAAATCTCATTAGTTGTTATAGACACAGACTATTCATGGATGAGAAAGAGGTAAATTGTACTTCTCAATGCTCTAAACAAACAAATATCGCTGATGAAATCTCAATTTGTACACGAGTCTAAAAACAAAATATTTCTATTCGAGATTCGCATCTTAACAGTCATAGTCGCATCATTGAGAAGTTTATGATAATTTGGCTAGATCCAAATCTCAATCAATCTGATGATGATGAACAAACTCGAACCGTCATCATGCATCTTCGTTGCATCGTCAATTGTGTTGAAACATTCGTTGACTTCGATAGATGTATTAATTATATAACAGAAATCAAAGATGAAGAATTCTTCCTTATTGTTTCGCGATTACTCAACGATCATATTATTATTCTCATATCTGAAATGACTAATCTTTTGACGATCTATCTTCTACGGTACAGTAATCAATCGGATTACGAACGTTTGGCTCAACAGTGTAATAAAGTGAAAGGCAATTTCACATGCATCGAATCTCTCTGTGGTGTACTCAAAAAGGATGTCAATCATTTCGAAAAAGACCTTACACCCATCAGTACTATTACTTTCTCGGCGATTACTAATATGAATGAACTAGAACCCTCATTTATGTATTCACAATTACTAAAAGAGATTCTTCTAGAAAGCGAATATGAAGACAAAAACGAGACAGATTTTGTTCAGTTTTGTCGTCTTCTCTATGATAACAATCGGCACGAACTACCAACAATCGAAGGATTCGAACGAAACTATACTCCTAAATCGTCCATCTGGTGGTACACTAGAGGGTGTTTCATTTATGCCATGATCAATAAAGCTTTACGAACTCAAAATATTCATGTCATCATGAAGATGGGCTTTTTTGTTCGAGATCTTCATAGACAAATCGAAGTATTTTATCGTCATGCAAATCATTGCTCTCCATTCGCAGTATATCGCGGACAAGGGCTCTTGCATAGCGAATTTGAGAAAATGAAGAAAAACAAACATGGTCTTGTATCATTTAACAGTTTCTTATCGACAAGCACTGATCGAAAGGTTGCGTATCTCTATGCCGATAGCGCCGCTCAAAATCCCAATATGATGGGCATTCTATTTCGAGTAGAGATCGATCCATCAATTTCAACTGTTCCATTTACATCTTTGAATAATATCAGCTATTTCGGTGATACAGAAAAAGAAATTTTATTCTCAATACATACCATCTTTCGAATGACAAGTATAGAACAGATCGAAAGTAGATTGTGGCAAATTAATTTGATGTTGACTGATGATAATGATCAACAATTGATTTTACTTAAAGAAAACATAGGAAAGGTTACTCAAGGACCAACTTGGTTACATAGAATGGCACAATTGATGTATTACATGGGAGAATTCGACAAGGTCGAGGAGACATTCACTTCACTTCTTGAGACAACATCTCTTGATAATTGTCAGTTAGTCGCTGAGATTCATCATCAACTTGGTTATATCAATGAGAAAAAAGACAACTTAGTGGCAGCTTTCTCGCATTATCAGCAGTCGTTCGGTATCTTCTCAACTCATCTATTACCAAATGATCCTTGACTAGCTGTCGTCTATGCTGCAATTGGTACCGTACGTCAAAAGCAAGGAAATACTAAGGAAGCAGTAAAATATTTGCAACAGGCTCTTGAGATCGACAGTATTGCTTTAGAATCTGATCCAGTGACAATTGGAACTCGATATAATAATATCGGATTATTGTTAAAAGAACAAGGGAAAACCGAAGAGGCACTCAAGAACTTCGAGCACGCACTCGGGATCTACCTCGAGCACCTTCCACCTCGACATCCATCACTGGCAACTATCTACAATAATATTGGTCTTGTACATCGATCAATGGGAGAAAATGCGAAAACACTTAATTATTATGAGAAGACGCTGGGTGTACGGCAAAAATCTCTCCCACCAAATCATCCTTTGTTAGCTCAGATTCATGGTAATATCGTATGTGTGCTAAATGACCTACGGCAAACTAAAAGCGCCATTGAACATCCCGAACGAGCTGTCGATATTAATTGCGCTGCGTTTGGGTCTGATCATCTACATGTTCAAGTCTATCATATACTTGTCGAAAGATTTCGATCCAAACTGGCCTCAATTAGTGACGTTGATAACTCGAAATGAAAAACACACAATACCTAATTAAGGGGAGAAACTGCGATTACACAGTTCGACAGAAGTCATATTGATTTGGAGGTGTGGGCTTAGCTATTGCAGTGGGTACCGATATATATATATATATATATATGATATCGCTTCCATCCACGCCCGTCTAATCTAATACACATAGCTCGATGGCAATTTTCAAAAATGATAGGTAGTAGTCTCAAGCTTGACGGCTCTCAACTCGCTAATATTCAGCAATATTCCATTCAAACTTTTGATAAACAAGGGACGAGTCGTATAAGAGTTTCCAAAAGTACCTCTCATGTCAAATATTAATTAATTACACGAAGAATTTTCACGAGCTTTACTATTATCAGCAGAAGTCCTGCACAACCACCCTAATCCACTCTCCCCCGGCTACTCCCCGGGGAGTTTTCTGGGGAGAATTGATGAAATTTTTTTAAATTAAAAAAAAGCTTTTAATTCTTTTAAATTTTAAAAAATTTAGAAGAATTTATTAGTAATTAAAGATTTCATCGATTTTGGCCAGAAAACTCCCCGGGGAGTTCCCAGGGAGCTCCCACAAATGAACGAAATCCCTAGGGACTCCCTGGGGATTCCTCTAGGGAGAGTTGACTAGGGCATGCATTACTCTGAAAAGAAGTCTTTTTATTTGACACTAAATTACGGGGAATGATAGTTTTTAACCAATTACTGTCAAAAACTATAATCAAAGGTTGGATGAGTAGTTTTCGAAGAAATGAGTTTGAAAAATAACATCATCACAAAGTATCATACTCTTTTCATCATTAACAATCGTAGTTAACTAGTTGTTCATATTTCATAATTACTGAGTTCGCGTCGATACAACTTTTACTTAGACGCCTATACTTGTGTCATGCACCTATTTCGATTACTAGTGACATCTACAGAAAATAAATTATAAACCAATCAGAACGCGCTTTTTACTTCGAGTCGATAGCAGGGCCGAGCTGCTGCTTCATCGGCTTCATCATCATATTTCCTTCCTCTTCGACTACATGTATTTATAAACGTCTCGGATATCTTTGTCAGCTGATTAATATTGTTTTAATTTTTAGTCATTTATTTACGATGAGTGCAACAGCAGCGAACTGTAGCGATACAGCAAATGCGATTTCTCAAGATGATGAATTATACATGTTTCATGCAGCTCGACAAAATGGTCGAAGAAATGCATTACCAGATCTGGGAGCACAGTTTACTCCAGGTAAATTTGCTTATTTGTTTTCAATTGAATAGTTTTTATTTTAATTTTAGTTGACACTACAATAGGAAACTGTGACGTTGATCAAATTACGCCACATTTTCAATCCATGTCCATTAAGTCATAAAGACACAAGATGTCCCATNCCATGCAGATGAACAAATTATTAATAGACATTTATTGTTTGTCCTGTGATAGAAAATATTATAAAATCTCGTTGTTTGTGTGTTTCGTTTTTTTCGTATACTGACGCAAAAGAGAATTAGTTTTGAATGATCTTAATAAGGAACATTATTGTGTGTTTTAAACAGACAAATAATTTCGTACAATGGAATATTTTAAAAATAAATTTTTAATTGTTGTTCTAGATGAAAAGTGATCAATTGGAATAGATAGTCGACAATTGAATCTGCTTTTTTTTGAAAAATTTTATTTTTTCAAGTGCTTTCGTTTCAATGACGGTTAGTTACGAATGTTATACAATCATAGAAATAGAAAAAAACTTCTTATTGTTCACCTAGTTCGATCTTGTTCGAAAGCGTCTAACCAAAGAACTTAAATTACTAATAGAAAATCCCACGCCTGGCATGTATGTTAGCTTTGACTAAAGAAACATGATTATTTTATTATATGTTTCTAGTCGAGTCGTCGACGATAATTCGGATTTGCGGAAGTGAGTCAAAAAAATTCAATTATACTCAATTGAGGTAAATCGATTATATATATATATTTTGTTTTGTTAATTTTAGAATTCGAATTGATATTGAAGGTGCACCAGGAACATTATATGACGGTGAAAATTTTCAATTACAATTCAAATTTACTGATCAATATCCATTCGATTCACCACAAGTAATCTTATTCAATTCGAATACATGATTTAATTCAAATATTTAGGTTACATTTATTGGCTCTAATATTCCTATACATCCACATATTTATTCCAATGGTCATATTTGTTTATCAATTTTGACTGATGATTGGTCACCTGCATTAAGTATCAACGCTGTTTGTCTTAGTATTTTGTCGATGTTATCAAGTTGTAAAGATAAGGTATTAGAAAAAAAAAATATGTATGCAAATTTAATTATCAAGCAATCTAAAAAGCATTTTGACCATCAAGAAAATGAGCGATGACTTTGACTTAAACATCTTAAGAATTCTTTGCAGTTTTCGTAGAACAGTTATATCAAAAATAGCAATTATTTTATTAATTATAATTGAATATAGATGTGAACACCGATTAATTGTATTTAGATGTTCGAGACAATGAAACGATTGTTTCTTTTAGATCGATATTGTTTGACAAGAATAAATTTGTATTAGGAAAAAACTGTCATATGATTTATTTTTGTTTTAGATTCGTCCGCCTGATAATGATTGGTATGTTCGTACAGCATCTAATGATCCTAAAAAAACTCGATGGTGGTATCATGATGATTCTGTTTAATATTACCATGATTGATTTTTGTTTTAAGCTTTCTTGTATATTTATTTTGTATTGATACAAACAGGTATAAGAATAAATATTTTATATTCAAATCTTGTTTTTAATTTCTATTCAAACAAATGGTCCAACGTTTTATATTAGAAAGTGCTATAGCTTTATTTTGAAATGAAAAGAGGAAAGCTTATATGCTCTTCATTTTATATCTCATAGTGCTACCCAGACCCTTCCTCTCAAGATTATAAATGAAAGGAATTAATCCAGTAACAATGACGAGTCAATGAAAACCTACGGCAGTATTCAAGTGAAAATTTTAATGATGAATTCACAGATGACATGTAAATTTGGTAAAATCCAAATAAAACGATCGAATTCAAAATAATCTAGTAATCGATTGAGCGAAACTATTATTGACAAGCTATGTATGCTTCGTGGGTTTCAAGACCATTCAACTGAAGTAAAACAAATGAGAGTATTCATAGTTTTGTCGGGTTAATTTGACCTTGTTCTCATTCGGCATACATTTTGAGCACGACTCGATAGAAAAATCTCCAGCCATTCCTGTTAAATAGTTTTTAATGACCTTAACAAAAATTTTTAATTAACTCAAACTTACCAACTTTCTTCCAGAAGAGATCCGAATAATAGACGTTGCCAGTACAGCCTGTAAATTTTCTGCTCTCACATTTTTAATAATTCTCCAGGTTTTATTTCGTCGCTTTTGTATTTGATGAAAAACATCAAAATACTCGTGATTATAAATTCCAGCAAATAAAAACACCTAGGAGCATTTAATATTTAGATTACTTATGACTAATGAATCGGGATAGTTCTCAATATAATTTTCTGAAAGAAAAAAAATACGTCTTGTTCTCTGTTTCAACTCTAATGTTACTAATTTATTTATTTAAAGGAAAGAAAATATCAATTTGTTTTTATCAAAGGATTAATTAATTTTTACAAAGGAATTTTTATACATTTTCTCTTATAAGATAAAAAGAACGGAATTATATTGACCTCAAAATGTCATCAGAATTGACACTGGAATTAAGTTCAAAATCTTTTGACGGTTATCAATATGTTTATAGTCATGACAGGTATTAATTTAAAAAATGAATTTACTAATAATTCAGTCTTAGTAGATGTTTAGTTTCACAGTTGATTGTACAATGAAATTTGGTGTTTATGTTCCAACAATAGCTGATAACGAATGTGTGCCTCTATTGATATTTCTGTCTGGTTCGTTAGATTTACTAATTTAATGAAAGAGAAAAGTGTGTTTGTGTTCTTAGATTTAACTTCTAATGAACAAAATTTTATCACTCAAACTGGCGTTCAACGTTTAGCATCGAAATACGGTTTTATTGTAGCCAATCCAGATACTAGTCCTCGTAAGAGCAAAGCGAATTCGATTGATCGTATTAGTTTTTAAATAAAATTTTGCCATAGGTGGTTGCAATATCGAAGGCGATCGTGACCAACGGGATTTCGGTGAAGGTGCTGGATATTATATTGATGCAACTGAAGATAAATGGTCAAATAATTATCAAATGTTTTCCTATGTGAATGATGAATTTTATGAACTAATTATAAGAAATTTTAATGTTGATATTAATCGTATTGGAATATTCGGGTAAAGAGACAAGTTTACTAATAAAAAGATCGAACTGATGATTTTTTTTTCTGTCTTTTACTAAGGCATAGCATGGGTGGTCATGGTGCATTGATCAGCTTTTTTAAATGCCCTGGTCAATATAAATCTGTGTCAGCGTTTGCACCGATCTGTAGTACATTGAAATGTGAATGGAGTAGAAATGCATTTACGAAATTTTTAGGGCAAGGTTTGATCTATTTGTTTTCGCGAAATTCGAAACAACGACTTCATTCTTTTCAGATGAAACCCTTTGGAAAGAATATGATGCTTGTGAACTTGTTTCTTTATATCATGGTCCAATGCCGTATGCGCCAGTTTTAATTGATCTAGGTTCAAATGATCAATACAAAGATGATTATTTGTTTCCAGATAAACTTCTTGAAGCTTGTTGCAATGCTTCTTTTCCAATACAATTACGTCAACAAATTGGTTATGAGCATGGCTATTTTTTTGTCATGACGTTTTTAGAAGATCATTTTAAATACCATAAAAATGAATTTGAGCATTTGAAATAAGAAAAATAAACCATAATACAAGGACGATCTCTATTCTACTATTAAACTGCTTCTGGTTCTTGAACAGAACATTATTCTTTCAACTCAAACTTTATCATTGATAAGATTCATCGCGCTTCAAGATTGTGAGAGACGTATAAAACCGATGAAAATAAGACTTCCGAACTTGATGTTCAGGGATCCCAATTAGGGGGTGGGGGACCAGCCCCCCACAAAATTTAACAAATAAAAAGTTGTTTCTGCGAAAAGTTTTGCTATATTTTGGGTTATTCGAAAAGTCTTGATTGCAGTACGTTCGTGTACCGTCAATTACGATGTTTCTTTTCTAGTAAAAATGTTGACTTATGCACTCTGTCGTTAAATGAACATTCTCGTTCTGCAGTTATTCGTTTCTGTTTGTGACTTCGCTGTTTCATTTTCTATTTGTGCCAGAAAATCTGTAGTTTCTACCTTTTACTTCTGTCGAAAAATCTAGCCATTCTATTTATTTCTGTCAGAAAGTCCACTTATTCTATTTGCTATTTTATTTCTGCGAGGAAGTCTATTCAGTCTATTTGTAATTTCTGGCAGAAAGTCTATTCAGTATAGTTTTTACTTCTGGCAGAAATTCTAGCCTTGCTATTTGTTATTTCTGCCAGAAATTTCACCGCTGTTGGTGGGCGTTCTGAATCTGTCTATTTTATACGCAGTCCCATGTCGTTGAAGCCGTAGATATCTGATATATTCACTATAATCACTTAGTTTCCGAATGTTGAATTTTATTAAAGGTGGCGCCATAAAATTAGTTGTTCGCTAATAAATAACCAACAGGAAAATTAATCATGCTATATTAGTTAGAGAATGCACTATGGAATACTTATTCAAATTTTTTTTTTTGAACTGCCATGACTATGTATATACTAAACAGATTGAATTAGAAAAAGAATATGAAAAAAAAAGATAAACGCAGAGAAACCGCATCGAAGTGGTGATAACCGTTCGCTTTGACGAAAACTGAGTAGCATGGGATGATACAGAGCTCCGCGGGACGCGGGACGAATCCCGTCCCGGGACAGGACGGGATGATAAAACTGAAAATTGAGCGGGACGGGCAATATTTTTGGTCGTCCCGCGGAGCTCTGGGATGATATTTATGTGACATCATTTCAGATTTTTTTTAATATTACTTTTTATACATATGTGTTGTTTTTACTTATTTTTAATTAAAATGAATTTAGATCATCTAAGTTAGATGATGATATTATAAATCAAGGATTTGCTTTTTGACGTATACTGGCTGCCAAAAAAACTATAGTTTCTGCCAAAATTTAGCCTCCCTCACTTCAAAAAGTAATCGGGAACCATGTTGATGTTAATAGGTAATTTTGACAACAAAAAATTGAAAGCAATATAACACCGCCATCGAAATACGAGTAACATAACTATCATGCAAGGAAAATAGCTTCTTCGTATATATGTGCCTAACTTATTAGAAACAAGTAGCATCATTAGATTTTGATTATACTATTCGATAGAGCGAGCATAATGCTTATGTCTAATGTGTCTAAAAAATAAAATCATCAATATATAAGAGGGAAAATATAGTTACGAAAAACCTTGAGAAACATTGTGCACGAGCTGTGCCCGATCAATCTATTCGAACTCACCACGAATATTTCTTGAGTGGACATGAATACCTATGATGTTCAAATTAAGATTGAACTATGTATCTTTTTGTTTCGTCATAGAAATGTGCTGCTTTCACAAGTATTGCAGATTTTTTGCTGTTCTAAGCTTCATGATAAGGACGACTGAAAAACAAAATTATATTGCGCAGTATTTAATGAAGGAATTTACTCCAATCGAAAATAGTAATAATAATTCATGCCGCCTTTTAAAAGAAATTCAATTGGTGAAGCGAAAACAGAATGTTTATTTCATAATTAGTTCTTATTTGTGTATAACTCATTAATTTTTCGAGTGTTAAGATTTTGGGAACTCTCTGAATTTTAATAGGATAACAAGTTTTGCACTGAACTGGAAAGTCACTAGTTTGATAATTTCAGTGAATGCCAAAGTACCGATATATCTATCACAAGCATTCACAAAAGAAAAAATGATTCCTTCATTACAAATCGTATTGAATGCTTAATGATAATTATACAGTCCGTTTTCGTTTGTCTTAGATGAGGCTTTATTTATAGAAAAGTTTAATCTCTTTCAAAAATTATTCGTCATAACAAACTTCTGTATTATATATATATATCACTAATTCAAATAGTTATTCTACGGACTGTAAATTTTTGATGATGTAAACATAAGCACATGTTCTAATTTTCTATTTGAAGCCAAATAATATTCGTGTTGAAATACATTAGTATTATTAACCCTTTCCGGTCGGCTGTTGCCAAATGACAACATTTTCCCCTAGGGGGGTACGGCAATTTTCTAACAGCTGGCCGGAAAGGGACAAAGAAACATTTTGTTTATGTTTATACTAATTAATATGATACATGGAACTGATTCCGAATGCTCTCATCAGACAATTCACCAACTCCTATCTTAATAATGTGACATCAAGGAAAACATGAAATAGAGTTCTATACTAGAATACCTTGAAACTCATTATCTGAAACTTCGAAGACAAAATAGCTGTTCCGTTGTCTAATGGTTACGTGTGATGTAGAAAACTGAGTTGTGTATCTATTCGATGAAGTATAAAAACCTACGTCATTATATGCAATTTTTTACGGGTTAAATATAGACCAATACTTAAAAATATAGCGATCTATATCTAATTTTAAAATTTATTTGTATCTAATTTATTAAGTAATGAATCGAATAGACAGAGAAAAATGAATTAACTTCCCATATCGCTCATTTTTTCTAGACTGCGTCGCAGATACGCGCAGTGGTTGATTTACAGCATAACTACGCATAAATGCGGCGTAGTGTGCGCGGTTGCTATTGACGCTAATCTCTGCACTCACTGCGACGGATTTAGGTTCGCATCTGCGATGCAATAGTCGTAGCAAACTACAACGGTNGGCACTACCTGATTTAGAATGATGAATGGGGAAAGCTAACTGACGTTGTTACGGCGCAACTGTGACATTTCAGCCATAATTTTGCATAAATGCGTTTTTTCCATCGTAGTTACGCATAACTACGTCGTAATTTTCCGCAATTACGGGTCACAGTGCGATCGCAGTTACGCCGTAACTACACCGCAGTTTCATCGTAATGAAACATATGGGTTAAAGTTGAATTAACCAACGTGATTGGTGTTTCTATCTAACAACGGAAATTAGACTGGTTCATTCACTTTTAATTCGTCTTATTTATTTCAGTCTGTTTGGGGCCTAATACTACCTACCTAACAACACAAACTTATATACAATTAATTATTAAAGTAATAGAAAAAAATCTTGAGGGTGTGGGTCTTCTTATCTCTCTTCACACCCAGATCTGTACACTTGTTCGTGTGACTTACGTTTCGTTTCACCTCTTCCGAAAAGCTTTAAATGTTACCGGGTATTCGTAAATGAATTTTATTCGTAAAAATTTATGACCGGAGTTCGTAAACACCTACGTACCGGAGATCGTAATGCGTTTACCGGATGTTCGGAATAGAGTATTTTTATTATATTTAATGTAACACATGGAGATCGTAATAAACACCGTCGGTAGTTCCGAAGGAAATTCTAATGGTATTTAAATATGGAGTCCGTAGAAGACTTTATAAGAATATTGTAATTAGATATAAAGGTTTTCTGCTCTTATAGACAATAATAGGTTGCATTATTGATTACATCCATAATTATATAAGTAGGCGATTATTCTTTCTTTACCTATACTCCTTGTGCTATAGTCCCAGAAATTGTTTCTAAGGGTATAAGTTGATTAAAAACCAACAGTTGTCGAAAGCAACAACTGAGCAAGCTGCTCCTAAATCTTATTTACGTTCCACTCCAATATTGAATCGTCCTAGAGTTAGATCCAACGATCACACTACTTCTGCTTCGTCTTCATCTTGCACATCAGCATCTCAGTCTGATCTCATTGCCTCAACATCGAAAAATAAACAAATAGCCAGGTTAAAAAAACGTGTACATCCATCGAAGAATAAATAGAATGATGATGTACATTAACACTAGAGTCATGAATATATATGTATTTATTTTCTTTCAATAAAGCCAGTATTCCGTAACAGAAAGTATTGAAGGAACAAGGAAAATAATAACTAATGCTAGAGTTATTATAGTAAACAGAAGTGCAATCGTAGTTGCCTGAATCCGCCAAAACGTTGACTATGCGTGATTTTAGGTTGCAACTACAGCGTATCACTTCATATTTTCTCACAAGGAAACAAAATCTGAACATACTTGTGAAAATCGTTTTGTCTTTTTTTTTATTACCGTTTCCAAGTCTCTGTCATTACGAGCATTCGGACATTTTGATTACGATCCCCAGCCAAATTTTGATGTTCGTAAAGAGAAAAATTTACATGGAGTTCTGAATCAATTCTGAGAATAGCTTTTTCAATGATTATATCCTATGAAAAAGCTATTGTCAGAATTGATTCCGAACTTCTGCACAGGGTTCATTCTGAACGCCCTGTACTTTTGTTGTAATTCATTTACGAACTCCGTTCCGAACACTGTCGACATTGATGGCACGCTTGGATAATTCTCCTTCCTTCTCTTTCTATTCTCTTTCCATTGCGCTAATATATATCTCCTGTCTCTTTCCTATATATACGTGTTATCTTTGAAGTTGTTACACTCTGGATATGTGAAGAAGCGAATAAACATCGTTGTCGAGAGTGGCGGTGAACTACTCGACCTCTATCCAGTTTGTCTTAACGTATCAACCCCAACCAGGGGCATATTGATTGTTACAAACCCCATGTCTTTTTCTCATGTCAGGAGATCGTAAACAAATTACTTTCCCGGAGTTCGCAAAAAAGAGGTGCCACGAAGTGTCATTTTCCCGTAATGTTCTAAACTTTAAAAGCATTTTTTAAAATTGTCTTGCTTTTAGCTTAAAATTAAGATTATCACGAAAGCATACTCGAGTTATATCTGAATGAGCTGCTCATGGTGCACGAGATTATAGCTATTTTTAGGTATTTGTGCATAAGTTATATAATATAACTTATATTGAATAAAATAAACGAGATTGTGTTCGATTATGATATCACAAGCAATTACTATTACCATATTGTTTTTTTTCAATGAATACTATATCGCTAACACGACTGAAAGTGAAAATTAACGTTTAATCTGTATGTAGATGCCCAAACCAGACATGTGATAAACTTATAACGAAATCTATAGAATTAGTCTGAATAGACGACTAATTGTGGATATCTTGCAGACATTTCAATTAAATCCAACGATCGTAAACCTTCATGTGCACTTCAATCACTCTCCTTATCAAATATGCATCATCGACATTCTTACAGCGTGGTGTGCTGTTCTAACCAATTGATAACGCACTAATCAAAATAAAGAGTCATAGAAGTCATATATTGTTTTGCAATGATCTGATTTCGATAGCTGCGCGCAATGTGATACTCTGGCATGCTATCTTTTGTATTGAGAATTTTTAGTATGGGTGGAAATGATTCTTTGTTTCCAGATCAATAAATCATAAAGTCAGATCATCGTATCAATTCGTACTGTAAGATTTCTGTAAGATCTTACAAAAATCATTTCATCTGATCTTACAAGATCAGAGATACTATCATAGAAGATCTTACTGTCTGATTGTTTGACCTGGGTTTACACGAACCGACATAGAAATTGAGAAAATAAACGAACGAATGAACTCATAGCAAAGAGTTCTTGACAAATTTTCTCTCTCTCTCTCTCTTCTTCCATTTTTTTCTCTACGTTCAAACAACATCCTCAATATTTTCCACAGATCTTATCTATTCAGTCAATTAGTTAGGGAATAATAACATTAGAAAGAAAAGAACGACGCAAACATCAAAACAATTGACACGGAGAATACTATATATATTAGATCGATATATCCTATTTCTCATACATTTTAATTTTATTATTACGACTTATGACAATCATACATGAGTCGCGTGGTTCTCCGGATGAAGTAAGAATAATATTTATATTTTAGATCATTTGTACACCTTAGTTATGCCGAGTAGCAGAGTACAAATATTTTTAGAATAATGCATTATTGATAACATCCATGGATTAACGAGATACTACTTGTAGGCATATAAACGAACGATTAAGTGTCTCTAATATTTGTTTTCTTTTTCTTACGGCAAAAACAAATTCCAACATCAGAGAAATCAATTATTTCGTCTTCATATGCACGCATTTATAATCTATTCTTATTCTTACATTTCTTACTACCTGCATTGTGACAAGCACTCTATAATAATAATTTGTGTTACTAAAGGAAAACCCTGAAGTAAGAACGCTAAGAATGACAAAAATGTTACAAGGTTCTCATTTGATGGAGATGACTAATGTGAAAATATTCATATCCTTACACATTAAGCACTCAATAGTAATAAGAAAAAACAATATTTGGATGGAATTATGAACATGGCAATTAATTTACGAAGAGTAAGTGACACCAAAAACAGAATTAAATATTCAAGTTAAAATCATTAAGATTATTAGACGCTTTTAGTGGTCTGTAGAGATAATGATAAAACACATTTTTTTTCACTTGCTACGTAACTAGATGAAAAATTGAATGTCAATTATTACAAAAACATTTTTTAAAATAACTTCATTTTCTCTAATCTCACTGATTAAAACCAGTGGATAGTCTTATTGTAAAACTTAGATTTCTCATTGTTTAGGAAAGTATTCTTTCTCGGGACAACTTAGCACTATGTAAAGCGGATTATTTTGAAGCATGTTGGTGTAAATTAAATTCCACTGAGCCCAAAACATGTCCATATCTATTACGACATGTAAATTCAACGTCGAATTCAACTTATTTTTGTGTTTATCATACAATTCGACGAGCTATTGAATGCTTTAATTCAGCGGCAATTTTCCCAAAACCTGATTCAGTTTCATCGATTTACGTTTACTTAACCATAGCCATTTTCATAATCGGTTTTATTGGAAATGGACTGTCAACTATTATATTATTAAATAAAAATCTACGCCATTTAGATGTTTACCGTAATTTAGCTATACTTTGTATTTTCAATATTTTCTATCTATCGGCAATATTGATTCGTCATATAAATAATTATGATCAAGATCTACGCTCTATTTCACCGCAACTATGCCGATTACACACATTTATTGTAGCTTTTACTGGACATCTTTGTTCTTGGCAACTTGTTTCAACAAGTATACATCGTGTACATGCATTACTTAGTTTATATAATCGTACAACAAAATCATGGGTATGTCGAAATTGATAATTAACGAATCGATTAGTTTAGATGCCCAATTTTTATGTGATATTTAACTACTATCAAATATAAGTATTACGTTGAATTCAAGTCAGAATTCTATCGCTATTTCGATGCATAACTGTCAACAGAAAGAAAAAGAGTATGACGCTCATGTCCCAAGGTCGATTCTAAAGAAAAATTCAGCTAATGATATTAAATTCTTAGTAACAAATTGCTCCTAATCTTTTATCTTCCTACAGAATTATGCACATGATCTAATGTTACTTTTTAAACAGAAATAAGTAGTATAGAGAACTAAGATATGATGCACTGATTCACATCATAATTTAGTTTCCGAAAATAGATAAAAAAGAATACTATTAGTCTACTAATAAAATTCAGTTCTATTTCTCGTGATATTTGTTTGAGTTAGTACAAGGTTCACGAGAGTACATCGTGTCAAATTGCAAAAGTCAACTAACTGAATAGGAAACGGGTGCAAGCTGTATGAACATTTTTTTCCTTAAATATTTCACTGCAAGCATTTTCCTCCAGTTTTACAATGAAAGTTACACTTTCGTCATAACTGGAAAAGTGCTCAGCTTGTTCCTATCATCTAAGCACAAATTTCGGATATAATTAAAAGATCTTCATGTCAAAAAAAAAATTCGTATTATTTTATAATGATATTTTGACATATATTTTATCATCACTAACATCACCAAACCGTAATGGCATCGTTCGCTCCACTCATGTTTACTTTGTAAGGAGCAGCTGAGAAAGGGCAACGAGTGAATAAAAGATAGAATGAACCGAAATCAATTATTGATCATGAGATTCGCAAATGAATCTATATTGTGTCTGAGTTCTCTTAGATCATTGAACCGATGACATGTCATGCTCCTACTATTGCCAGAGTTATATACTTGATATTTCTTGTTGATTAATTTTCTTTTTCGACAAGAACAAAAAGAACTAGATGGTATTCGAGTTTCACTCGACTACGAGATGCGGTGCGAAGCACACGAGCCGAATATTCGAAAGTAGTGAGAATAAGATTTTAAAAATAAATGATCCACTTTAAGATTCATTAGAATCGATTTTTTTTAAATTTCCGTATACGAATTTTGAATAAAAATTTCGCATTCAATATCCTTAAATCGACCATTTTGAAATTCGTCACTAGGAAATCTCTCTGAAAATGTAACAACTAGTTGTCTAACGAGTTTTTTCATTGAACGATTA
>OENM01001479.1:15181-33622 GCA_900239745.1 Rotaria magnacalcarata | reverse complement strand
AGTACTTTTGTACTTTCAGGGGGTTAAAGTACGATGTTTCCCCCTTGTGATGAGATCATTCTGTGTACAAAATTTCATGACAATTGGATGAGGCTTTCAAAAGTTATCGTGTTATCGGACGGCCGGGCGGACACACTGACCGAATTTAGTGTACTCATTTGATAGAGAAGCAAAATTCAGACTACAGAAATATATTTATTACTTGTATACAATTTTGTATTACAATATCATTAGTTGACATGTTGGCTTGTACAATATTTTTCACCCAATAGAGAGCATCGTGTTCTCATTGTAATTATTATTATCTTGCCACATCGAATCTGTTAGCTCTTGTTTAGCGGTTATGTAGCAATGGTAGAACTAATATTTAGTCTGCCAAAAATAGAGAGCTAAACATGTTTTAACAATAGACTTTGCTGTCGTGTCATATATAGAATATATTGAGTATCGAGTATTCGATACTATGGTACATCAACAACTACGCAATAACGAAATACAAAAAGATAATCACGAGATGAATCATAGTTGAGAGATTACGTAACGAATCAGATTAGAGATTCAAGAAATAGATAACATACGATAAACGTTTAGGGTCAGTGAATGTCATCTACTGACGCTAACAGAATCACTTCTACAAATGTGCAGTATTAAACAGTAAAAAAAAAAGAAGATCGTAAGTCATTTCGACTGACTTTTATTTTGTACAGAATTTATCATCTGTAACAAATGACATAAGCGTACCGCTTCCTTCTTACCGACACATAACAACATTTTCCACTCAGATAAATCGGAATCATTTTGTTCATATTCTTTTTAAATATTTAATGAAGAGCTGAATAGAAAAGAAATCGTAATAATCAATGAAATGATTGCATCTTGTTCAGCACGTATGTTTAAAATCATTTTTGTTATTTAACAAAATTTTGTTTAAATCAAAAGAACGAGTTATTATGTAAGATAGACATTCTGCCTGGATGACTTGATATTTTGAAACAAACAAAAAAACATTAATCAATTCAAAATAAAATATTTCACACAGAAAAACAAATTAACAATGAAAGATAAATAAAAGTCAAACTAAGTCGAAGATCATTAGAGACAATAACAAATATAAATTATTATTATTTTGGTCATGGACGGATTAAATTAGTCGCATTAAATGTAGATTATTGCACTGGAAGTCATTTGTTTTTTGAATTCAATAATCTTTTGAATTATTTTATTCTATAAATCATCGTCACCATCACCTCTATCGAATAAATCATTATTATTTAATCGATCTAAATCTGATTTTGAGCGTGTAGGAAGACCATTTGTAATATTAGATTGAGTCTTTGGCGAGTCGGATACTTGTACGGGACTCGTTGGATCTGTCGTTTTCGCTAAGATTTCATCGACCATACTTTGTAAACAAGTACTAACCAAAGCAGCTTGCTCCGTATGGATCGTAATCCATTCTAAAGTATCTTTCTTAACTAAATATTCAAAAGATATATTCACATTTTGTTTTGTCCAATTCACTTTCCAACATCGAATGCGTGTAACTTTAAAAGAAAATTCTTTTGCAAATGAATTCGTTTTTTTCTTATCATCACGATATAAATACGAAACTAATTCATTATTGCCAATAGCTAATATACATTGTGAAAGTTTATTTGTTGTTAAATCATTGATTGAACATTCTTTAAGTATAATATAACCATAGAATTTCGATGTGCGTGCTAATAAAATGTATTCTTTCAATGAATTATTATCGAATAGAATTTTTAATTGCTGATAGATATCGCTTGGATATAAATCTTGACTTTGTTCAATATCATATTGTGATTGAATAAATAATAGATTGCGCGTACGACGATTATCGATTAATTTCAAATCTTGACTTAAATCCCAATAAGTTCGTTTAAATACAAGACAATAATTTCCATTGGTTTTTAATGCTTTTTCTAATGATAGATGTGGCGATTCAAAAGAAAACAATGGCCGAATAATACTCAATTGATTATTTTTTTGTTCATAAAAAAATAATGAAAAATAAGTTAAATATTCATTGTCTAATTGAATTTTATTTGCACATGCATCGAGTAATTTTGATGTATTGTCATTGGCTGAAAGATTTTCAATAGTTATTTTATGTTGATTTAATAGATGAATTGTAAAATTAATTTTTTCAGGGAATGTTTTATTGATGGATTCATTTAGAAATGTTTCACGTTGAGCATTGAAAAAGAAATCATTAACATAAGAAGAAGCTACGAGAGATTTATGTTGTACTACTGATTGTACATAACGCTCGAGTAGTAAGCGTCGTTCATCGGTTTCACGTAATGATAAACTAAAGATTTTCTTCGGTGGAAATGGTTGTATGTGAATCATCGAAACCGGAAATGATCGTTGCAGTTCGTCATGAAATGCATGTAATTGAGAATAACGCAAACTACAATGATGGATACCATTTATATGAATATTGAATAATGTATGCGCTTGTTGATTACTACTTCGTTTTGCAGAAACTTCTGTCGTATCCGGAATTGAGAAATACATCTGTAAATAAATATTTTTATTTTATACAAAGATCAATTTTTTTTATATAAAACTAAGATAAGCTATTAGATTAAAGTATACTGATTTTTATTAGAATATATTCAAATAACACTGGCAAACAAACAGCATACGACTCTCCAATGATAAAAAAAACTGTTTACTTTCATTTATATGATGTACTTTTTTTTAAGTTGGATAATCGATATAACAGTAAGGTAGATGCTGCAAGCAAAAGGAAAAAAAGATGTACACAAAGAGATGCGAATACACAAAAAAATGAGTACAAGATTTAATATATATATATATATTTATATACATATATACACCTTTATTATTTATCTTATTCGTTGCATAAATATATAAGAAAAGAAAAAAATAACTAGCAGTAAAAAACAAAAGACGACGCTAGAATACTGATTGCGCATAAACATACAATGAAGGTGAGAATCTAGTTTTTTTTTAAATTTGTGTTTTTGATCGATTATCACGTGACACTAGACAAACCGGGGTGCATAGTCATGCATATTTATAAGGAGAAAAAGGAAACGATCATTCATATATATTTAAAAAAAAACGGCAACGAGATGACTGAGGTTCGTGTAAAACACAAAAAAATGCTATATCATCAGATCTCTATTGCAAGACAAAAAAAACAGAAAACGATTGCACTAATGCAGAGAGTAATAAATGCTACAATATCATTGATCCAGCACGAAAATAGAAGAGAAAAATTTTTTTTTTTCTTTTTTTTAGATATTGGGCTCATCTTGTTTGTCAGGATTATTATTTGACAATTGTAATTCACGTAAAATACATTCAAAACAATCATACATAAATTGTCCGAATGGTGTTTGTAATTTGACTGGTTTCGGAACTTTCATAGTTGAACGTTTATATTCAAATATAAAATATTGCTCGTCAACACAGTAACGCCCAATAGTTGTCCATTCAAAATCAGCTATTTGATTCGCTTCTAACTGACCATCATCAGAACAAGCGTGTAAACGAAGACGTGTACTGTTTAATGATACCACAACACAACCGTTATCTTTGCGTGAACTACATGGGCATAAGGGAAATGCGATCGTATTATATATTTCAGTAAATGTTTGAGCATATTTTATATATTCAGTTTCATCAAAAGTTTTTAATGCTGAACGTTGATCGGCTGTAGCATTTTCCGCACGGCTTAATTGATCGATCGCCTAGGAAAAAGATAAATTTAATTAATGATATTTAAGATTGTTCGATTATAAGACGGTCAAATATATTTCTCTTCGTCAATCTGATCATAGCTACGGTGACTTCATCATATTTTCTTGTTGAAATAAAAAAAGACGCTAACACTGCAATCACAATAAGAGAAAATTTGGTTTTAGAAATTCATTTTCAATTCAAATAAACAGGCATTTATTAATAAATAAACTAGAGAAGTCTAGATTCTTATTGGTACTGTAGAAATATATCACAACTAGAATTCCCACGTGGAAGATTAGTTCCAAAGTTTCCCCAGACATATATTCATGCAATGAAAGTAGACTTCGCACATCTGACTCTATCATTCTTCGTAATGCAAATATGACGGATAATGACACATTTTCACATCTAGATAATTTCTTTCTTTTTTCATTTTGCGTACTTAAGTTTCACCTTGATTTTTTTATCATTAAAATTCCTCACACAAGTGAATCAAAACAAATGGTAACCAAAACGAATAGATGATAAAGATCTTGTCAAAGTACGATACTCATGTTTCTATTCGAATTAATAAAAAAAAATATTCTTACGTCTCGATAGAGATAATCTCGTGCTAATGGATATTGTAAAATTTGATTTTCGATTGCCGGTGCAAAAATAAATTTACGCAAACATAGACATGTTGTATTTGCTGTGCAACAATTCTGTATATAAATTTGATGTGGATACTCATTCGGACGAAGTTTGCGTTCTAAATGTAATTTAATATCGAAAATTGATAAATAACGTTCGATTCTCGAATTTCAAATCATTAAAAAAAAGAAACAGAAACAATTCTTACCAAATGTATAATCAAGAATTTCAAAAAGATAAAAATACGGAGCACACTGTTGTGGTAAACCAATTTTTTCCAGGACAGCCTAAAAATAAAATTTTACTCACTACCACAAGATCGGTTTATGTTTACTTCATAAACTTTATCAGCCGTAGAGAAACGTTTAACTTTAAGAATAGTCACTGAACGATCAGGTAGCATTATTTTGATTTCAACATCAATTGAAACTGAATCACGCTAGAAAAATAATCATAAATAAGCTTCGTTTTTTTTGCATAAGAAAATATTTACTTCATAAACATCAGCTGATAAAAATTCTTGTACAAGATCACAATCACCAACAATACGAACCGAACAAACTGAAATTGTTATGCAAATAGAATAATATTTTTTTTAGGTTCCGTGAATTTTACTTTTATCAAGGTATTGTTCAAGACCGCGCCGACGACTATCTAATTGTTGATCAGATAATTTAAAAGGCCACTTTTTAGGTAAAGGATTAAATGGGAAATCTGAAAATTCTTGTTTCAATTGCTGATGTAATGAATCGAATTCTCGATAACGTCGTGAACATAAATGACGGCCTGTAATATGTATGTTATACATTTAATTATGTGTAATAAAATTAAACCTTAAAATATTTACCGGCAATATGAATATTGAACACCTAAACAAAATTTTGATGAGATTTACAATTAGTTCTGTAGATATTAAATATCATAATAGCAATTCTCTCTAGCTTAAGAGATTTCAGAATACTTCCGAGTTCAGTTAACGTTTTCCTGTCGAGTTTTTAATTCTGCTCCTACTGTAATGACCTTCGAACATTCATATCAGTTTTGTAAATATGTTTGAAGTCAGATTTATCCGATTATTAAGTTTCTTAATATTTTCTCTTTCGGTTCAATGATTGTAATTAAGTTACGACTACATAAATAATGCTTTTTTGTTGATAGAGAAATTTTTAGTAAAAAATGTTGTTTTTCGTATATGTGACGTCTATGCAAATATGATTTCTTTTTGAAGATGACTTAAGTTGAATAATAATTTTAGTCTATTTTAGACGAGGTTAAGAGTGGAACTTAATTATTAATTGGCACGCTACTTAATTCTTTCACATACAAAATTAATCATTCTGTTTGTACTTTCCTTTATGTAATCACTAGTATTCCGTTAGATATTTTCGTTGTTTACTTACATAAAATTTTTCCTCGTTGACTTCTAGTAAACTATAATCTGGTATTGTTATCGCTAGTGAACGTCGTTCTGAATAATCATTTGAACTGCCACTTGATTCTTCTCCAGAATGTATATCACTATGACTTTCATCACCAACCGATGCGATAACTTCAAAAAAGGTAAAAATAGAATTTTAAAATCTATCAATAAATTTCTTTCTTCTCTTCTGGCCTTTTTCTTACCAACAAGATGAAGTTCATCATTACTATGTTTAATTAAATCTACAACTTGTTTATGTGAAGCACCTTCCACATCGACACCATTTCTATTTTAACAAATAGAAATCGAACATCATTTTTCTCTATTGAAAAATAGAAATCATCGATAACATACACTTCAAGAATTTTGTCTCCGACGCAAAGACCTGCTTTTTCAGCTGATCCTCGACTTGACACAGCTGATACATGTTGCAGTGGTCCGTAAAGTGTTCCATGTATTGCTTTAACTTGTCCACCTTCAAAAACTTGACCACGAACATTAAAACCAAAGCCATTACTCGACTTTCGGACGATTATACTACGCGGTGCATTCGATAGTGATGTTGTTGTTGGCTTATTTGAATTTGTGATTATACCTGACGTTGAGACTTTTCGTGTTGATGAAGATACATCCATCACGATTATTAGCGAATATATGTAAATTATTTTTCTCGTGCTAGATCAAATCGAAAATTCTATTGGTTACTAATCTAAACCAATGAATAGAAAAATCGGTTGTATCAAAACACATATGCAGAAAGAAAAAGAAAGAAGATTGACGTTTACGACATATTGTTAACTGTTTTTCTTGTCCTCTTTAATGTTGTTTGTTACATGCCATTGTTTGCCTACGCTTGTTTTTTTGTCAGTATTACATATTAATTGTGTAAGGTTTATCTTTAAACTATTTAGATTTGAACCACGAATTCTTACTAAACTTTTTTTGCGATGGCTCGAACAAAACAAACCGCTCGTAAATCAACTGGTGGTAAAGCACCACGTAAACAATTGGCTACCAAGGCTGCACGTAAATCGGCTCCAAGTGTAAGTATTTTTTTTTTGTGTCTATCAACCTTATTATTTCTATCAATTTTTTAATTATAGACCGGTGGTATTAAAAAACCACATCGTTTTCGTCCTGGTACAGTTGCTTTACGTGAAATTCGTCGTTATCAAAAATCGACTGAATTATTGATTCGTAAATTACCATTTCAACGACTTGTTCGTGAAATTGCACAAGACTTCAAAACTGACTTACGTTTTCAATCGGCTGCTATTGGGGCGCTTCAAGAAGCTAGCGAAGCTTATTTAGTATCACTTTTTGAAGATACAAATTTATGCGCTATTCATGCAAAACGTGTCACTGTAAGTTTTATTCTCTTTTAATAATTGAAGGAAAAAACATTTGTTATTTTCAACTTAGATTATGCCAAAAGATATCCAATTAGCACGACGTATTCGTGGTGAACGTGCTTAATATAATCATGCATAAGATTTTTCAATAGACGTCTATACATATATGCATATATATCTTTCTTTGCTGTCGTGCGTTCGTCTCCTTTTTGCTTATTATCGATTTTTTGTTCGTTCGTATTTACTCACCTAATATCCTTCATATATGTTTATATAAATATATATGGTTGTATTATGTTTTTCTCAGGATGATTTTCTTTTTCATATGTACGCACATTGTTGCCACTCAAATATGTTCTCTCATTTTCTTGTACCATTCAAAGAAAAACAAAAGAATGCCATTATAAAATATAATCATTCTGATCCTTCTTCTTTTTCTTAATTATTATATGGAATGGACCTAGATTCTTTTCTTCTGGCATATTCATTTGTGTGTCTGCGTGTGTGTATAATTCGTTTGTATCTGTGTGTAGCCATGTATCTCATCACATAAGCGAAAGAAAATAATATATGAAATAATGATGTTTAGATGTTTAGTTACGAAAAGAAAAATATAATAATGTTTTTGAATTAAATAAAGCATCTATTCTTGCTGGCATCAAATTTCTAGTCAATTAGAAATTAATACATCTAACAGAATCAAATATTCAATTAGCACTACACACCTGGTGTTCTATTAAAACAAGACAGCTTTAGGATTTTGGATGTAATTATAATTTCAGTTGAAATAAATATATGATTTAAAAAAAGCACAAGTCGTTTTGGACTATGCTAGAATTTATTGTGACTTGACGGATTGTTTTTCTTGCAATACTAACCTAATGCACATTTATCAGAGTTACATTTTTAATATTAATATTCATGTCAGATAGAATTTTTTGAAAAATTTGTTGATAATAATTTTTCTAAATAAAGATAATGGCTGATAATTGATTATTAATAGCATCCGAGTTACCATGCATGCTAGATAAAATCATATTCGATTGGGTATTTGATGTTTGAGATCATATATGATCTGCGATGATTCTCTGTCTCTCGTGAGACTAGAGATTTCTAAAAGCAGTTATTCTTATGAGTCTCCAGAGTCCAATTACGATCGTTTCATTGAATTTCTAAATCGAGCTTTATTCATATGATAAAGATTCAGTAAACAGAATAATCTATCGGATATCGAGATATGTTCAGACTTCCGAAAAAGTAAATTAACAAATTTCTCTCTCACTATTGAAAGATACACAAGAGTGCCAACAGAAATTTTCTTGAAATTTTCATAATTGCCATTACACGCGAAAGAAAATTATAAGACAATACCATATTTACAGATACCTGCCAACAAACTTTCCTGAAAATTTCACACAGGCATAAAAATTTTGGAGATAACGAATAATATGAATGCAAATTAGAACTCACAAAAATAGATTCTCGAGTAATTTCGCTCATTATCTAGAAACTATGGATGTTTCTATATTCATATCAAATAGATTTTGGAATAAATATGTACACGGTTGCCAAAACTGTTTTTCCAGAGGAGGGGGGGGGGNGTTTTAAGGTGGACACCTAATGAATTTTATACCACATGAAAGCCCGTCAAAAATGGGATCTAGAAGTATATTTTAATTTTCTATAAGAGGGGCAAACTATTGAACTGTGAAACTTCAGAAAATTTGACGAATTTACTACTAATAATACGTTTTTTCGAAGATAAAATCCTGAGTAAAAATAGTTAAAGAATGACGGATATATCGAGCCAATGTTTATTTTTTATGAATCTGGTACAATAATGAATAAAAATAATCAATAATCTGTATGCCGACCGTTGGCTTTGCTGATAGCTTGTAATCGAGATGGATACGAACATAACAGATTTTCAAAAAGCTCGGTATTTGTTTCCATACTTTCTAAGACCTCTCTTATAGAACATTAAAATATACCTCTAGATCGCGTTTTTGACGGGCTTTCATTTGGTATAAAATTCATTAGATGTCCACCTTAAAACCATGTTGCTACCCCCACTGGAAAAACATTTTTGGCATCCGTGTATATAGATTTAAAGACCCTATCCTTAAGAATGAGAAGAAATTCTGGTAAATACTAGAAATTCTTCTGAATCTTGAGAGGGTGGTCTTTAAATCTATATACATATTCTTTCCTAAGCCTATACGATATGAATATCGAAATTATAGAAATTTCCGAAATTTCTAGGAAATCACTTTATTTAGGTTGTGTTTTCTGGAAGTTCGGAAATTATTTTATTTGGTGTATTCGCTTGGAATGTGTTTGAATGGTGGAATAGAAATTTCTTTTTCAGTTGAGAAATTTACTTTTTCGGAAATTGGAACACTGCTGGAAATAAAATCCGCACAAGACAATAAATCTTGTTTTCTATTCGACTAGAAATCATTGCAATTTAATTTGCATGTAGTACTGATTTTGATCCGGAAAATGAACAGAAGTTTCTAACTATAAAAAGAAATTGTTAATAAGATAGAAACTATCTGCGTAGAAATATTGAAGTCGTAATGTGTGAACATTTGGCAGCGTAATTCCGGCGTATTTTTCAAGTCTTTGTTTCTGGAAAGTTGATTGCCCCTAAGATTTGAGCATTACTACATTTTGGCTGATTAAAACTCATTGTTCATTTAGATAAAGATTAAAAAATCTCAATTATGAACGCTGCAACGAAATAGTGCGCAATATGTTGGCTAGGACTCTTGAATGTTAATATAGAACATTTAACATTCAATATCATTTCTGTTGCCATTTGAAAAATATCAGCAGATTCATCAAGATCAGCTATGTGGATGAGCTTAATGAAGTTTGTGGAGAAAAAAATGATGCTAACTCAAGTTATGTTAGCAAGATTCTTCATCGCTAATTGATTGGTTAATAAATAAATAGAGAATTTCGAATTCTACATGTAATTACGTACTATAACTAATAATAGTGACAACTAGCAGATGTTACAGTGAACAATTGGTTTCAGCTCTACCATTTGAACTTTGCTGTTTTCAATACGATTTAATGCATCGTTTCAATTCAGATGCAATATTCTGAAGATTTGAAATATGATAATATCTTCGAATTTACTAGAAGCATTATCTTAGTATAATTGAGTTCAGCCTTGGCATATTTGTCCATAAAAATACTCAAACTTAGACTCTCCATATTTGAGTCGTATATAAATTAGAGTACGCAGCTGGTAACACTGTCAGCAATATATTGATTTTAACCTCTTTCTAATGAATTCACAGTGCATTGACATAATTGAGTTTGTTTTGAGTTAGAAGATGAACAATATGAGTAGAAATGATCGACGCAATCTTTAAAATAAATTTATGGGCCTAAATGTTTTTGACATATCTATACAGGCACAGAGCAGATAAAAATAATTTTTATGAAAAACGACAATTAAATTGTGACATCAATGAAGTGCAACCGGGGAGAAACATTTCTCTCATTATGGAACGGTCTGGTTAGTATTAAATTGTAAGATTTATTCACTATACTTTTGTTTGTTATTCAGCATAAAGTACTAAATTTTAACTAAGAGTACCTATAATGCTCTTTTTCAATAAAAAGCGTAAATATTTTTGCGAAAAAAAAATATATGGATTAATAAATAATTAGTTTTCCCAACATACTATCCGACACTTAGCACTCAAGAAAGAGGAATACGTGCATGTCTTCAAGCTTGACAGTCACGAATAATTATTATAATGATTGATAAGAATTATGAAATTGTATTTTAAAAAATAACTTAGCATGCAACTCAAACGTCTCCACAATAATGTCAATGAATGTTATTGGACATTGTCAAAATAGAAATCAATCAAGTTTTTTTTTTATTTGACATGTTTGCAGAAAAATCTAATTAGCAGTAAAAGCCGAATACTTCTGAGATAAGTTCTGTCATTTTTTTCAACTCCTTCTAGAGTTCGAAGTTCTCAATTATTCTAAATGGCATTGTCTGATTTCTTTCCAATCTCAACAAGATGTCGCAGAGAAAAAACATAATTTTGATTTCATCAAAAGTACGCAGCACTATATGTTCTATAAACACGACGGCTAGACTTAGGCTTCGATACATCGTTGAACAGAGCACTTTTAACTCTTCCAGAATCGTCCGTTAACCCTTGACAGTCGAATTTCCTTTGCAAGAAACAAGAGAACCATTGAAATAACATCCCCAATAAGAGCTTTTGTATAGAAATCAATTTTTTTGTCTGCGTTAAGATGTCTCTAGGGGTCATAAAAAATAGGCCAAATAATTATTCGATCGAAAAAATGTTTTTCATATCAAATATTTAAGCACTAGTTGCAACCAAATGACGGGCATGATTTCAGATCGAAATTATTTTATTTTTTTTTTTTTGCCAGATTAAATTTTTCCATGAACGGACATTTCCTAACTCGAGAACATGAACAAGATAATTCTTTTTTACCATAGAATGTATTCCAGGTTCATAATCCTCTACTTGTGATTAGCTTCGTTTTCTTGTAAGAATTAAAGAACCTCTTCGCTTTTTTTTTAGGAGTCATTTGTCATTTTAATTATGATTCTGATGGAAAAGAAATAGTAGAAAGTAGAAAATGATGCTCTCTAATCGTGAAGTTCTAAGATTTGTTTTTAGAGATATTTAATTTCTAGTTCTTCCGGTTCGAGATTCGCACAAGAAAATGTGCCGAATAAATACGTCAGAAATCACTTTTACCAATAAACTCAAGCGCTTTTTGCAAATGCGTGTTTTTAATCGCGTGTTAATTTTAGTTGATGTTCATTGCTGATGGTTTATCTCGTTTAACGGTATTATGAGTAGAGCAATAGTGTTGGATTATTTATTAATTAGTGAAAATTCTGTTATTGACCGAAAACTTATAATAGCCTGCGCAATTCATTCTTAATTCTTTCTTCAAGTAACATAAGAACAATATTGTCATTCATTATTTTTCTTCAATATATTAATAGAATAGATTCACTTTCAAATGTATCTACATATACAATAAGGCGATTGAGGATCTGGTATTTTTATTAATGATTAAGCAATGACTGCTGATAATATATTTAGTAATCAACCTATTTCTGGACATGAATATTACAATGTTTGCCATTCATTATCTATATTAAAACTTGAAATAATTGACTCATTAATCTATTGGCATACCGTCAACTGATATGATATTGACCAATATTATTAATATAAAAAGAGTATATACAACGACTTTGTTTAAACATACAAACGCCCGTACAATAATTTGTGTCAAATATCAGTAAGCGTTAGTCTATTGATTGGCTACTAGATTTCACAAGGAGATTTATTTCATCATATCACTAATCTATTCTCTTGCTTGTTTTAATTTATTTTTTTTATATAAATTAATTTTAAAACTGCTTACATGACATACATATTAAAATATCAAACATTAGTCAATCTGATAGCAATAGGTCCATTATGTACGTATGTATTAATTCTACCATGTCGTGCGATTTTATTCTGCGGGGGAGTAGACGATGCTTGAAGACTTCCACTGGAGCGAATTGGATATTTAGCTGCGATGTATTGATGAGTATTCTTCAGACGATAACGATTTCTATTTTGAATCGTTGCAGGTTGATTTATTTGCTGCGCACCTGCTGCTTTTAATTGTATTATTGTTGATGATGATATTGATTTCAATTTTAATGCCGATTCAAAACAACAACAACACGATGAAAATAGTTCACGAAATTTCAAACGAAATTTATCTAATAAGATGTTCAAAAAAAGAATAAACAAGAAAATTCGATAGAAAATAAAATCAATTTACTTACCACTCATCATATTATATATGATAGGATTAATTGACGAATTGAAATACGGAAGAATATGAGATATTAATGCGCTAATCGTTATAATTTTAATCGTTCCAGTACGATCGAGTGCAACAAGTTTTGGTTCAAAACAGTCAACAGTTTCACTTGTACTATTACTAGCCACCATTATTGGACGTTTTATATATTCCAAATAGACAAATATATATCTAAAATAATAATAATAATTTATTTAGTTGTTTTCTTGCTTTGGGGATTTCATTTTATCGTACCGAAATAAATTGAATACATGAACTGGAATATAACAGATGACAAATATAATAACGACATAGATTAGCATTTTAGCTGCTTTTTGTCGATTTTCTTGTATGGTTAAATTCGATGATTTATTTGTATTGATTAAACAACTATTGCAATTCATGGGACTATTGACATGAGACTCATCGACTTGAGCTGAAAACAAAAGGAGAAAGTTAATATTTGATCTTGTTAATTATTTCCAAACAAATGATAAAAACCTGCTAGTTTATATTGACTTGAATACATAGCACGTTTTTCATCATTCAATACTCGTTCACTGGGCAATGAACCCCAAAGAACTTTAACAATGCCGGAATATGTGAAAACCATAAAGCAAAGCGGAATTATAAATAAACAAAACGATATGTGTAGTTGATAAATAAGATCAAAAACTGGATGAGCATCCCATTGACAACTAAATAAATAGTTTTTTATTTTTACTGTGAAAAACAATGAATGGTCAATAGTCAATGGTCGACTTTTATTTTTTTCAAACCTCATGTAGCGGAGAATGTATTATATTATCTTTTTGTTTTTCTTCTTAAAAGCTTTTTTCCTTCGGTTAGAGCATTAACAATATCAACATCTGCTCATTCTTTTTTATCGGATACATGTAAAAACAGCAGCTAGTAGACGTACGGTTGAGCTTTTCTTTTTATTATTTCAAACCTCAAGATACAATTGTTTTTGGTTGGATCTTTTCAAATATACCTAGAGAATTTTAATTTTAGCGAAATTTTACAGTATGTTTTATGTGGAATAGAAATTTCGCACCCAATTACTTAATAATCAACATTTCATAGAGTGTATATGATGTTTGACATAGAATAGAGTATTTTTAAAACTTATCTAAATCAGCAGATGTCCAAGGAGCGTATTCATTATTCAAAGAAAATAGAAAGAGTCGCCCTCGTATAAATAAGCTGGGCTCTTTGTAGTGAAGAAATAAGCTTCTTCTTCACTGAAAATCGGCCATTCATTATCGATCATTGAATCAAAAGAATATTACTATGTCAAATAAATTGTTTCAATTTGATCACCGAATTGTCGACTCAGGGTCATCATAATAGCATCTAGAAAAAAAGAATGTAATTGTATTTTAAGGGTAAAATAAGAAAGAAAAATCACACCTGGAAGAACAAGTAATAGGGAAAGTATCCATACGGACAGAATTAAAATCCGTGCACGTTGTTTAGTACCAGTAAATTTGAGAGGATGAACAATAGCTTGATAACGTTCCACTGAAATAGCCATTAGTGTAAGGACAGATACAGATATTGACATATTCTACAATGAAACAATCCTATTATATGCGTGAAGTCATGCATTTTCAAGAGTCCAGTTAATCAACACAAGAAATTACATTGCGAGAGATCACTGATATCAATTATGTTGAGTTTACTGACTGCTATTTGTTTTTCAACGACATATATTTGAAAAAAAGAAGAAGGGAAAAAAGATATTATTCTTGTAAATATAGTAAGATGTCATACGTATAATCATGTTAATGTTATGCCAAGACTAATATACTTGTTCAATAAATGTTATAGACAATTAATTTAAACGCGAGAAAAATAAATTATACATGTGTCAAACAACAATACGCTCTTTTTTTGTTATGTGAAGAGAACTTCAGAAAGAAATTCATCGCTCTATTAGAAACATAATCGACAAAATATAATCCGTTAGATTTCGAGATGACAGCAATTCAAAAATTCTGCAACTATTCTAAACACTGTAGAATTCTATTTGAAGTCAATCAATACGATTTACAAGTTCAGATTATGACCCTATTGTTACCGTTGAAAAGAATATCAAAAACAAAAAAGAAATCGATTTAGATCTCAAGAAAACAAATCTTATTTGAATCGATTTAATAAACTAGAATGGATTCAACATACTTGTATATAATTCACGAATTTACAAAGAACCAAACCAAAAAACCATGTCTTAGTTACATCTTGAATAGCAGTCGCTGGTAAACAAAATACAAGAACTAATAAATCAGCTGCAGCTAAATTCATAATAAATATATTGGTTACTGTCCTAGAAAAGAAGCGAAAATCAATAATAGAAGTCTACAGATCAAATAGTTTCGATATTTTACCTCATGCTTCGATTACGTTGTATGACAATAATTACAAGTAGATTACCAATTGTACCAACAATAAAAACGATAACATAAAGTATAATAAATATCCATTCATAATATGTAATACTAACATATTTTAAAATTAATTGCAGTACCATATTGTCTGATAAACAGTTATTTCCATTATCAATATGATAGCATGAACTTGCATTGTATGGACATGGTGTTGTTGATAAATTCATTCTTGGATCGTCATTCATTTGTATTAATCATAAAAATATCAAACTTTTCTAAACACACAAGAAAAAAAAGATATTTCTAGTTTGTTTTTACCATATTTTTCTATTCATCTATAATACTTCTTTTTTTAACTATTTATTTTCTATTTGCGTGGCAAATTATTATAATCGTTTCAATTAACATTTAATCATGAATTCATGATCTGTCGAAAAACTCTTTAAAGTATTTAGCAAAATAAAGCTCATAGACTAGCGTTCTATTTTAAAAATAGATCGATAAATTATGTTCACATATTCTAGGGGAGCGGACGAAGAACCAATTATGAAATAAATACTTAGTTACGCTAAATCCGATCATTATCTACTTATTCCTTAAAATAACATGTAGGCTTTTTGTGATTTAAACTTACATAGAAACATACTCAAAATTATCTTGAGTCGTCATCAAACAAAATGAAACCTAACAAAGGCAAACTAGATCTCCAAACGTACACGAGGGAAAACAAGCAGAGATGATGAGATCTCGGTTTCTCATTTTTTTTCTCTCTTCTTTCATTCTCTCTCTCTCTCTTTGTCTCATTTTCTTCTTCTTCTTCTTCTTCTTCTTCTTCTTATCGTTGCTCCGTATAAAGTCATAGAAGAAAGACTAAGTCAAAAGAACTCCGGAGATTAGTCATTTGCTGAACGCTTGTCAGCAAAATGCAATTTAATAGGTCACGAAAACACAAAAGAAAAAATTCAGATATGATCTCAATACAAAAGTACCCTTAGAAATATACTCGCCTTTAGTTCTTTCTCTATCTCAAAACAGAGAATCAAGTCTTGTACAACATGAATAATATACATGAAAGCTATATCCATAGTAGTTTTCTCTAATCTTTTATTTCGAGCAAAATGATATGTAACAGATTGTTTTGTCAACACTCTAACAATTAACTTAACTTATCATTCGTAAGATAAAGTCAAAGCAACAAAACAAAAATTGTCGTTTAGTGTTACTCTTACATACATATTTCTTTTTTCTAACTCTAGATACTTTTTCGTCTTCTTCTATAATTGATGGCATCTCATATTTCCTGTCATTTTCATGATATCCACGAAGTTATTTATTTGATTGAATCATCAGCCTATTGCTTAAAATAGAATTTTTCGAATGAAATATTTTTTCTGCAATCAATTTTTATATTTCTCACCATGTACCATATGCTAATTAAAACTATTTATAAATTATTTGTTTGTCAAGAAAATAGGTTTGATACGCGTTAGGAAGGTTTCCTGTCATATTTCTAGATTTTAGTAGTTAATAGAATAACGGAACCATCCATGTAGCCGATAATGGATGAATAGTGGAAAAATAACCCATTATTTTCCATTATTTAAAAAAAAATGAATTAATGCATTATAGTTAATTATTTTTTGGTTTTTCAATGCATTTTAATGCATTATTCCAAATAATGGACAATTTTGAGATAGTGCATTATCATTCAATGCATTTCAAAGTATTATTTAGAGTAATGTTTTTAAATGAGAAAATTCACTATTTTCGTACAAGAAATATTGAAAAAGTGATTTGACAGATAGATGTTTGATTTGCCACAGCTTTCTGTGTATCAAGCGCTTTTCAATAAGAGTCGCACAAGTTAAAGATCCAATAAGAATCTAACCTGAGTTACAGCGCTAAGAGTATTTTTCGAATCACTTTTCCCCGATAATGGAAACCAACACTATTTGAAAACTTGACTCAAAATCTGATGAGGTATATCAGATTATCCTTTCAGTTTCCAAAATGTTTCTCCAGGCAAGCCGAAGAGTTTCCTAGTTTGTTTACTCAATCGCTGAAATGTGCACTAACAACTCGAAACTCAACCTCGAGATTCTATTTGCATAGATGTCATAATACCTAAACATAGGGTAATGAGAATCAACTGTCACATTCCCAAAGAGTGTCCAACTGAGACGCACTCAATATCGTTGCACTAGCTAACGTATACTTGCTATGACTTAACAACTATCGGTGCATTTGGTGTAATAATTCTAATGGTAATGACTATATGCTAAAAGTTGAAGAATTTGAGTGAATTTGGTGTAATGATTTTAATCTAGCGATATTTAAAAGTTATTTGCTTTGCACCAAAAGTCATTACATCAAATTCCTCAACTTTTAAAATATAGTCATATCAAAAGTCATTACACCAAAAGTCATTGCACCAAATTCACTCAAATTCTTGCGCTTGTATCATACTGATATATACTAGTGCAATCGGTATGGTTTCAGCCTTGAGTTTCGTAAATTGGGGAAGTAGTTTTGCAGTGTTGTAATGGTGACATCCGTTGTGGCAAAAAAGTCGTTACCCGGTGTAATGGGATTATGTCATCACTCTCTATTTGATGTCAACGAAAGACTACTAGAGTTTCGAATGCTTTTAGAATATTCTGTAGAATGAAAAAGATCACAGTCCTTAAACCTCTCGAAAGAAGTTTTGACTCCTCGTCATTGCTCAGTTTTGGATATATCTAGTGAGCTGAAACTGCTCTCACGAGGGAACATTCCCAAGTGATTCGCACCATTTGGTCTCATATTTTGCTCATAGGTAGGATTCAATGAGACTAGGAAAAGTCTACAATATTTCGTGCCCTTAGGCCTTTCTTTCTAATTTATGACCGTTTTACTGAATTTTGAACCTTGATCGAAGGATTTATAGAAAAATTGAATAAAGGAATTATGAACTGAAATTTTGTCTAACAATAGGTCTCATTGGTGTTAGAAAATTGTAAAATTTTCATTTAAAACTGAT